>JACXGM010037188.1:0-11176 GCA_016801145.1 Umbra pygmaea
AGGGAGATAGAGGGAGATAGAGGGAGAGAGAGGGAGAGAGAGGGGGAGAGTGCGAGGGAGAGTGCGAGGGAGAGTGGGAGGGTGGGAGAGAGACAAAGCACTAAGCAAAATGCAGTGCTATCTTGTCCTGAACCAACAGTACACTATTGCAAACTATCTGACCATGGTTACTGATCAAAACCTCAGGAAAACTTCGACAAAGTACAGACTCAGTGAGCACAGCTTTGCTATTGAGAAGAGAATCCGAGAGAATTATTTCCCTAAATTTGAAGTAATTCTGAAAGGGTTCAAAAACCTCTCTGACGTAGCTAGGCTACATTACCTGTCCTGTTGGGTGAGGACGCAGAGACATGAGTATTGGCAGCACACTATGTTACTGCCTGGCAAAATTAAGAGACCATGCTGCATGACAAGCAAATAACCTGTCAGTGGTACTCATTATCAATGTAAATATTGTAATATTAGTGATATGTTTTTTTATCTTTCTTATTAATAGTTTTAATTAATTGAATTTTGGCTAATATAATAATTTAATTTCATTCATTTCACCCAATTACAGCAAAGATCTAAAATATAACCTGTATCACATATTAGCTAATGAGTAACAATCATTTCAGATACAACCTACACAAAAAATGGCTGTGCCCATTAAATGTTTTGCTATACTGTATGTACGAAAAGTAACAAACGGGTAAAACAAACCATTTATGGCCATTAAAAAAACATTGAAAAAAACAGCACATTGAAGGCCATTCTCCCAGACAGATATCCTTTGAAAGGTCGCTTAGCCATGTCCAGTAGGGAAAGCTAGCTAATGAGAATGGTTTGGTTGTTAGACAGAGGTCTTTCTGTAGTTTGAGGAGGTAGGTGAACACTGTGTGGCTGGCACCTCCATGCTGGGAGAGAGAATACTCATTTTCACCAGGTCTGACACTGCTCTGCAACTCTATTGCCATGGCAATGATGCCATGAAGTGCATGCTTCTAAGCAGTGTTTCCCTTGCTCACTGTACTATTCTGCATGCATAAGAAAGGCAGAGCACCGCTTCCTCGTGCCCATCAATCCGGTCAGGGCTAGAATTGATGCTGCATCACACTTCGAAGTCAGAATTTTCACTAAAGAGCGAAGCTGCTAGCTAACTACTGCTGTGGCTGGTAAGTAATCTTGGTAGTTCAAAGTTCAAAAGTTTGCTAAGAAGTTGTGTTTATTATGATATTTGACAGATGACACAAACACACCAGCAAACAAGTTTTATCAAAGTCAGTTTTAACCACAGGGTGAGCATCCGGTTCGGCAAAGTGACGCAAATGAGGAAGTGCCTTAAACCTGCATTCTATCTAAAATCCAGCTGGGGACGAATTGTCTGGTTGCAACAGAGCTTGGATTCTGTAATTGTCTATGAGAATGAGAAACACTTCTCACTGGATTTATTACCTCAGTAAACATTTTCATAATGAGTATATGGTCTCAATCGCTAGATTTAAGCCTTCTGCAAATATATAATGATGTTCATTTTTTTATTATCTTGTTGATTTTAAAATTAGCGATAAAGCAAAGGGGCGTTTAGGGCGTGAGTTTCAAGTAACAAAAACTAGAGTTTCAAATAACATATGGACAATCTGCTGTTTTTTCTTGGTTTGCCATTTGTTTTCTATTGAAAACTGATGGATAACATCTTAAAATAGTTAAGGTGACTATGTATTATGATCTGGCTGTCTGAGGAGGACTGTATTGCTCCTTTTTAAGCTTTCAATTCTATTACAGGTTAGCTTAGGCTGATTAACTGAGGTTGACTGAATAACAGGGATGGAAATTGCCAGGGACCTCACGATATAATTTTATCACGATACTTTTGTGCCGATACGATATGTATTGTGATTCTTACGATTCTCATGATTCTGGCAAATCAATATTGCGATTTTCTGCTTTTTTTCTTAATTAAACATGCTAAGCAGTTTAACAGAATAAAATAAATTGCCAAAAATATTTAATACTAAAACAAAAGCATGGCAATCATTTGCTTAAAATGTTTGTGTTTAAGTGTTATTAATGGAATTTAAATGTGAACAATTTTATTGAAAAGGTAATCCACCAAAAACGGCACACTCCTATGATATACATATGCATACTAGTAAAAAAAAGGTGTATTACAAAATATATAAACTATGGGCTGGTTTCATGGACAAGGATTATGCTTAGTTTTGAAGTAAAAACACAAGATCAATGGAGATTTCCATTCAACTTCATTATTTAGTGCGGGACTAGGCTTAATATGTGCCCGTGAAACCAACCCTATATGATGTATAATTGACTTTTCATTTAAACCTATAGTACATTATTGTAATTTATCAACCAACATTGTCGTCTGGCTGGCTACTGTTCTATCTTAAAACACAATAACAATTTAAACTTTGTTTCAATAATTATTGATCTAGAGAGTCCA
Organism: Umbra pygmaea; assembly: GCA_016801145.1. Taxonomy (NCBI): domain Eukaryota; kingdom Metazoa; phylum Chordata; class Actinopteri; order Esociformes; family Umbridae; genus Umbra; species Umbra pygmaea. Next base: position 2,444 of record JACXGM010037188.1, read on the forward strand.
GAGAATTGTACTGCACTGGTTTGGTTCCGATCAGGCAAAAACCTAGGACTAGTTCACAAAAGTAGGTTTTTATCATATTCGCAAATATTTAATGAATGGTTTGATTGACAGCATTGGTTCCTAAGGCAAAGTTGTTCAGTATGAGGAGATCCTCATAGACAAACATGGAACCTTGGACAAAGACACTGCATACTCATTTTCAAGTCAAATCGGACTAACAATCAGGTGGTCATAGCCCTTTTTATGGTTTTTCCATGTTATAGCGCCACCTAGTGTTCAATTGTCATAAGACCTTAGAATGAACTCCTACATATGTTTGCCAGGTGTGGTGAAGATATCGCATTTACTTCTCAAGTTATTGCCATTTTAGTAAAATAGGCTCCTCCCATAACTTTGTTTTGCGCCCCTAATTGACCGTGAATCAAAATTTCAATTTGATATTCAGACTCCAGACAATATTTTTGCACTGGCAAAAAATCTAGGACATGTTCTCAAAAGTAGATTTTTAACATATTTGTGAATATTCAATGAGCGGTTTGATTGACAGCAGTGGTTCTTGAGGCAAAGTTGTTCAGTATGCGAAGACCTATCAAATTATATGTATATTTTGTGGATGTGTGTAACACCACATGATTACAGAGCCGTAACATAGACGTAAAACTCATTGCGCCAACTAGTAACCGATTTCTTTCAAAATCCTTACAGACCTCTAGAGCCATGAGGCGAACATGCCCATCGAGTTTCGTTCCGATCAGCCTCCACTAACCTTGTCTAATAGGTGCTCAAAAATCTTTGGCCAATGGCGGCCATGTTTTTAGATACGCCAATGTCCTCATAGATTTACATGGCACCTTAAACCAAGATTCTGCATACCAATTTTCAAGTCAATTGGACTAACGGTCAGGTGGTCATAGCCCTTTTTATGTTTTTTCCATGTTAACGTGCCACCTATTGTTGTAATACTGTGACCTTACATTGAACTCCTCCGTATGTGTGCCGGGTTTGGTGAAGATATCTCATTTAATTCTCGAGTTATAGCCATTTTTGTAAAATAGGCTCCTCCAACAACTTTTGTTTTTGCAATTTTTGTACTACCATCTGGCAAGTTTCAAGTCCCTGGCACTCACGGTTTTGTCTGCATGATTCGTTTTTTTACGGCAGAATATTAATAATTCTAACAATTTCAATAGGGTTTCTGCATTACGTACTTGAATTGCTAAAAAGTTCAGTATCAGCATTTGGAATAGTAATAGTTGTAAAATCACTCAACTAAAGTGCAAAGTAAAGGAATTAAAAGCATCATGTTGAACTTGGAAAGAAATTGCGTTGCTTGTTTCCTGTCTAAAAAAAGAGATATTCAAAAAAAGAGATAGCCAACCAATCAAATTTCTGCTGTCAAGCGGTTGCTTAACATGTATTACCCACAATGCACAGTGCAGCCAAATGACAACATATGGGTAATGAAATGAATGCAAGTGGATATAGTGATTTTTGCCATCTTCATATTAGTATCTGTCTTCAAGCGGGGAGATGGTGATGAACGCGCGAACTACCTAGAAGTGTATGCCTTGAAGTGTTGTGCTTTCAGGAAATGTAAACAAAATTCTTTGTCATTACGATATAGACAGATGCATGTGTTCTAGACAAATATGGCCATATTTATTAGCATTTTCTGGCAGTCTTTTGATTGCTTACAAAAAATATACTAACAAAATATAGATTTTTGGGTTTGAGAATCGATACTAATATTGGCAAAAAGAGTATTGCGATACAATGCAGTATCGATTTTTTCTCCCATCCCTACTGAATAAGGAAGAAAAATCTAAAAGCAGGTAACAGCTTTACTGGTCTTCTGTCAATGGCGTAAACAGTCGTAAAGAGAAATTAACCAACCGTCCATTTAACATTGACAAACATGGTTTGAACAGTCAATAAGAAGGAAACGACACAATACATAGATTTCCACATTAATACTGCACTGGGAAGCTGGTAAATAGACAGACGGACGGGCTGACAAACTTATTTTCTGACTGACTGCCTTGTTTATACCAACTGTGGGGTGAGATTGAGTAGTACTGAGGAAGACTTTCTTCATCGCTGGAGGGAGTGAAGTCGTGTCTGTTGGCGCTCGAGAGATAAGACAGAGAGGCCTTTCAAACAGCCAGTCAGGCATGCTGTCCTCCAGATACCCACAGAGACACACAGAGAGGGAGGGGAAGAAATAAACAACTGGATAGAAAGACAACTGGTACAGTGAAGGGAAAATGGGTACAGAGAAGAGAAGGAAAGAGATAAGGAGAACTTGATGGAAAGTAAATATTTTCATTCTGATGTAAATGCATGTTTTCCACGTCATTAAGCACGTGTGCATTGTAACTCATACTGCATGGGTAGCAGGAGCAGAGAGTCAGTGATTCTATAAACAGAGCATGAGACTCCACTATCCCACCAAACACACAATTGATCTTCTTCATCGATCTGTGCCCAGCCGAGTGCCCCCCCACGCTACACTCTTGCCTAAAAAAAAACCTTCAGGTTCCACAAGACTGGACTCTCTGAAATGAGTTCTGAGGCCCAGGCGCTCGCTAAACTCCCCTTTCTTCCCCACCCCAGAGCACGGGTTCGGGGCCGAGTGTTTACCCCCCTCTCTGAATCGGCTCCAAGTTCAATATTAGGAGAGCTAACATGGCTTGTGCTTTCCCCGCCGACTCGCAAACACACACAGCTCCCAATTTTCTCCTCGTGTTCTACTGAACCGGAACCCAAGTTAAGTGTTTGTTGCCTTCTGACTTCTTTTTTCTCTCCATCACCCTCACTCTTCAGGGCTGAGGTCCAAACAGGAACTATTTCTTCATCCCACTCCAACCCGAACCCACCAGACGACAAAACGCAGCATATAATTTTGTCCAATTAAGACACACAGGTTTTGTGTTGTGCTACCTCAAATGAACTAACAAGAGACTTACCTGTATGTGTGCATCATTCAGGTTGCGAGATTTAATAAACGGCCATACACAGCATTTAATAAAGTGTCAAATAAACAAGAGCAAAGAAAAAAAAAATTGTACATCTAGTCATAGTCTGAAGGTCAACTATAATTGTTATTCATAGACTATGAGTTTTGTATATTTAGTCAGGTCATAGGCTACCAGTTTCATATACTGTATGTATAGTCATTTTGGGTACTTGCTAATTTTAGATGCATCAGTTACCGCAAGTCTCAACTGGAGACAACAATCACATTATATAAGCTTTTGGTAATTAGGGGGTTGTCACAGAATTTATAACATCATAAAATCAATAAAATCCTTTGTAAATGAGGGAGTGTTCACCAAATGCATCAAAGCCTAAAACCGATATAATCATTTGTTAATTAGAGAGTGGTCACAGAATGCATCAAAGCATAAAGTCAATTTAATCCTTTCTTAATTACAGAGTAGTCACAGAATGCATCAAAGCCTACACAGATATATTCATTTTTTAATTAGAGAGTGGTCACAGAATGCATCAAAGATTAACTAGATACATTCATTTTTTTATGAAAAAGTGGTCACATAATGGATTAAAGCCTGAAACCGATTGAATACTTTCCTATTTAGAGAGTAGTCACAGAATGCATCAAAGCCTACACAGATGAATTAATTTTTAATTGGAAAGTGGTCACAGAATTTATCAAAGCCAAAAACAAATAAAATAATTTGTTAATCAGAAAGAAGACACAGCATGTATCAAATCCTAAAATTAAGAAAATGTATAAGAAAAGTATCGTAGAATACTTCAAAGCCTAAAGGTGATAATGATTTTTTAATTAGCAAGTGATTAAAAATAATAATAATTTATGAAAGGCCTAAAGCTTATATAATGTTTTGTTAAATAGGGGTGTTCAGAGAATTGGTATGATCATGAAGCTGATACAATCTTTTATTAATTAGAGGTTGTCACAGAATTGAGCATATATCCTATATTTGGCAAAATGTGCAAATCTTCAACACGTGTACTGACTCAAGGCATGACAAATCGATCTGGAGTAGTCATAGGCAGGATTAGACCAGTCTGATTTGACCTGGTAAAGGCTAAAGTGGCTCAAACTGATACATTTCTGTACTTTTGTGTTGCTTCAAACTCCATGCCTTTAGTATGTAAGGCATTATGAATATTAATCAGCATGTCTCGTAGAAGCAAAACATGCACACAAACACACAGACCAAACTAAGCTGTGAAGAGGAATTAATGAACAATGAATTTGAGCTAGCAATATTTACAGTATGTTTGAATAATGCGACAAAACGGATTTCATAGCCTAGAATATTCAAACAAAACTGTTTTAAAATCAGCAGGTCAAAACACATCTTTCATCACAATGCCGTTAGAGCGCCAACTCCAGCATGCAGCCTGAGAATCACAAGCTGCGCCGTAATTATCTCCTTCTGGGGCAGCAGATACAGACAGCATCCCACAGGTATACAGCTCCCTGCATTCCGTCCAATCTAAAAAACCTTTAACAAATTGATAGACGATAGACGTTGGACCCACGAACTAAGCCAATGAAACATGATACTGATTGCAAGTTCCTGGTTTTATACATTCAGTAAAGCTACAATCAATGAAAACAGCTGCTAAGACTGGGATGTGTCGCTGAGGTATGTACATATTACAGTGTAAATGGCCCCTAAACTATTCAGCGCCAGACTGTTCATTCATTAAGTGGTCACGCATTGAACTGATATCTAGAGTGGCCAGAGGCACGAGCCAGGCCGTTATCTGACAACGCAGAACATTACAGCACATTACTTGAATACTTACGTTTGGTTTAATCTGCCACTACATTAATCATTATGCATTATCCCAGCGCGTTGTCAAATCAACTGGGCGGGCCATGTTTTAAGTTAAGGAGGAAGAAATACTGTCCTTTGCGAATGAATTGCAAAGCTTGGTAAGTTCCGGTTTGCTTAAAGTGCCAAATATGAACAATAAAATGAAAATATAAATACGATAAAATACAGTAAACGTTTACTTTTTAAACACAGACTATGTTCAACACTCAAGCAGCTCTCTCCATCAGCACAGAAAACAACATAAAAGAAGCCACGCTGACCTGCCTGGACCTCCCTGGATTTATTGCAGGGAGAAAGAGAGTAAGAACATGTCATCCAGGTTCCCCTGACCCCCCGCTCCTCTCTGTCCACCATACATCTCCCTCAACTCATCCCGCATAGTGGAAACTGTCGGGACGGTTTGGATCTCTCGCTTTGTGTCCCCCTCTCCACCATGTGCTATTCTCTGCTCAGATCCAAGGTCTATATTTAGCGGCTGCTCACTAAATGTTTTGTGATTCTGATTGTGTTTGTAGTGAAACTGTCAAATGGAACAAGCTCTTTTGTATTCAGGAGTATGGTATTTGTCATTTGGGAATAATAATGCTGCCCGGCATCTGTCACTGTAAACCTTAAATGCATCTTGAAGGGAATCTACATAAGAGCGGTGAAGAAAGCAAGCTAGCTACAGAGCTCTGACAAGTACCAATCCACCACCCCCTCCTACAACTGAATAAGATTAAATCCTTTATATACTCATATTCCCAATTACTGTGGACATACGCTCTGCATGTAAAATCAAATCAATGCTAAGTATGCTAAGTGACTTATAATTCCTTGTTTACACAACATCCTAATGGCTGATTGAGTCGTTAACGTATGTATGGTAACCTGTCCATTGTGACTGCTCATATGGCGACTGAGTCAAGCTTCATATGCGAGTGCTAGCTATACTTTTCATGCACCGAAGGCTACCTATGCTTTATATCCTTCACCAGCCCTGTTCAGTACAGTAGCAGGTTTCATTCCATCAGCAGGAGGATGTTGAGCTCCACAGGCCCCCGTTGCCCTTCACCCAGAATTCCTCTCTGCGTTGCCAGCGGGGGAGTCTGGGTAATTATGTGCCTTTTCATGGCTGTGTATGGCCTGTTCCTCTACCTACTGTAATTATCTCGCCCTTCTCCTATCTCTCGCCCATTCCTCTCTCTTCCTCTCTTCCTCTGTGTCTCTGGCAAGCCCTCTAGTTGCACAGGCTCTGCTATTAGCCAGCCCCAGCCTGCACAGCAATCAGCCAATGGATTAGAATTGTTCTGACGGAACATCAGAAAAAACCTTGACACAAAGCCCATTGTGGTGTATTGTGTTCAGCTGGCTCTCAGCCCTGCAAGCCCCTACTGGAGTGGGTGGGGCAGCGATGCAAACCAGTGATGGAAATGAGACACATTGGCTTCAATGGAGGCTCCTGTTGTTATATATTGGCTCGGGACCATGTGAGAGCGACGCGCCATGCATCAAGGTGTTTTGTTGTCAGGTGCCCGGTATAAGCAGTGATAGATGATGGTCTGTGTCAAACACATAATGGTTTTTAATAGGCCTACGGTAGCTTATGTAGCTTTCTGTAAGAAGAATGGCATTTCCTGTTGTAACGTTGAATACATGAGGATAATAATGGAGAAAGACCCCTTGCATTTCACATAAATTCATGAAGCACATGTGGTGCTGAATTTCAATGATTTGTTAGCATAAAGCTAGTAGGATTCCCATACTCTTCTGAAAGTATGAAAGAGCACAGGAGACAGTAATGGACTAGGAATCAGCTAGCGTGATGTTACTGTAGTTGAATTACAAAACTAGAAATCAGGCACTAGTAGTAATTTGCATTAGAACGGGACTGGCAGCCTCTCAGAGCCCCTCTCCTCTCTAAATTTCTTCCTTAGGTTCCAACATTTCAAGGGAGTATTTCTTAGCCACTTCAACATAATTATTTTCAAAAGCCTTTCCGGGTTTTAGGATGGTTATCTACTCTTTATAATCAATTTGTGACTGCTGATCTAAAAAAGCCTTCATAAAATAAATTTCATAGATTGACTGGAGGACATATCATTGGCTCACCTGACAAGGAAAATTATTAGTAATGATACTGGTAACTAAAGTTTCATTTTGTGTATAGTAGTAGTCCACAAGACTCTGCTGGACTCACTACAGTAAACACAAGGGTACATTTAGTACAAAACACTAACAGACAACAACTGAACAATATCTGGAGCCACGCTAACTACGCTAACTACGCTAACTACATTAACTGAAACTGCAGACTAAAAGACAAAGCCTTACGTCGGTACACAGACAGACTAGCTTAATGTTGTAAGACTCACCGCAGGGCCCCTTGCGCTGCACCTTGATGCGTCTTTGCGTGATGCACTGGGTCTTCTCCAGCTCACACTCATTGGAGTAGGTGGAGGAGTCAGAGCCACACACTGGTGCCACCACTGCCGGACACGCCATCTTCTTGCAGATGCACTCTGCCTTGGAGGGATCTGCCACGTCACGCTCACACACAGCCCCAAAGCCGCAGAGCATTCCCCTGCAACCTGAAGGAAATGAAATGGTTTTAGATTGGATGCTGTTTCTGTGCGCATTGCAGTGTGTCATTTGAATGGCAGGCTGTTGTTCAGAAACACTTATGCTATATTCAGCTATAAAAAAGTTTAAAAGCTTTGGCGACAAAGTTCACATTTTGGACAAAAATGTCTCCAAATGTCTCAGACTGCTGACTTATTGGACAACAACAGTTTCCATAGTTAGGCAGCTTTGATACTACACCCCAAAAAATTGTCTACTGTATACATTATCCACCACATACCACCAGCTGCATACATTAACTACCACATACATTCAGCTGCATACATTATGCATCACATACCTACAGCTGCATACATTATCCACCACATACCAAAAGTTACATACATTATCCACCGCATACATACAGATGCATACATTATCCACTGTGTACCTAGAGCTGCATACATTATCCACCACATACCTACAGCTGCATAGAGTATCAACCACATACCTACAACTACATATATTATCCACCACATACCAACAGCTGCATATATTATCCACCACATACCAACAGCTGCATATATTATCCACCACATATTGACAGATGCATACATTATCCACCACATACCTACAGTTGCATACATTATCACCATGTACCCACTGGTGCATACATTATTAACCCCATACAGATGCATAAATTATCCACCACATACTTACAACTGCATACATTATCTACAAATACTGTGGTGTGTGCCATGTCTCAGCGTAGCCCCAACAGCCTAGCTTCAGCACCTGGGACAGCGAACTTGGCCAGCGAAAACACACAGCCATAGTTTTGTGGAAAGGAAAAGAGGAGCTCAGGACGGAGAGAAAAAAATTGCATAGTGATAGCATGAATACAGGAGAACGCAGCCCGCCACAGCACACCTGACACCACTTACCTGAAAACTCCAGGACTACAAAACGATGGGCATGTCGCCCACATGAAAGGTATGTGAGCAAGAGGAACTAACATTTGTTTTTAGTTTTAATTCAAACATGTTGATGTGCAAAAAGATGGAGAGAAGTTAAGCTGAGCAGAGCCCTGAAGAAGGACCCGAAGCAGCCCTGTTTCAGCGTACTGACGCCAGAAGCTTCTGAGGTATAGTTTTTTTCGCCCTTTTGGGGAAAATTTGCTTTCTAATAAAACCGCCTTCGGGGTGCCTTCTCTGACAAGTGGTGTCTGTCATGCTCCCTCAACTTTGCTACAATACCTACTGTACATCCGCATACATTATCCACCACATACCTAGAGCTGCATACATTATCCACCACATGCCTACGGCTACATACATTATCCACCACATACCTAAAG
>JACXGM010037190.1:0-11175 GCA_016801145.1 Umbra pygmaea
CTGGTCTTCTCTGATATCTACTGATCTGTACTGGTCTCTACCTGTCTTTACTGATATGTACTGATCTGTACTGGTCTCTATAGCCTCTACTGGTCTTTACTGTTATGTAATGATCTATACTATAAGAAGCTAATCATGCTACTAGTGGCGGCAAGAACACTTCACACAATTTCCCCAGAAATTGTACCAATTCTAGTTTGCATATACTATCCATGGTGGTTTAAAGTGAAGGTAAAGCACTCCTTGATTAAAGGGCCTAGGCACATCCTGTTTCAGCTGGACTGCCTCAAATCTCAGAGGAAGGAAGTGCTGGACCTTGTGATGCCAACAGTGAGAAGATCTGCTTGGTATGCCCACATAGAAGCTGTGTTCTGAGGGAGAGGATTGAGGGGTGGAAAGACTCCTGGCCATCAAGGTCTCAGCTAGTGGCCACCAGAGACTCGGCTAGGGGACTCCTTTTTGTCACCACCAAAAGGACACCTGAAATTAATTGTGATGATTCCAGCATTGGTGACTTGATCAGCTGGTCAGAAGGTGTGTCAGAGCCACCTCTCACCTGCCCCCTAAGCACCGAAGAGGTGAAAAACTTCATCAACACCACCATGGAAGTGCTCAACTGGCCTTGCCACATGCAAAGTATTGAGAGGGTTATTAAAATGGTGATTCAGGGTTCTAATAAGTACTTTTCACAAGAAAAGTGAGATGGAGGGATTAGGGCTCAGGAGACCAGCAGGAGGCTGATGTCCAAGAACGAATCAAAGAAGAACTTGTGATTTGATTTGGCTCTGTAAATATAAATGTTTCCCTAATATCTTATAAAAGGGGTTGGAAATAGTAAATTTAGCAATTTTGAAATACAAAACAGATGTAGGTTAGAGTCATTCCACCCTAGAAATTAACTCGTATTTGAATTACCGATGAAGAAAATACATCATTTAGACACCACTCATGTTAGAATTTCCTTCAGATTCATCTTAGCACCTGAGTATGACCCGCCCTACTCCTCCATGCTCTAGAGACTGTACTGAGAGACACAGCACACCTTGTGATGGCACGTATGGATGTGCCCTCCTGGAAGAGCTGGACTACTTAAGAGCTGCAGGTACTGCCTCTTGATACCAGTAGTGACAAGGACACTAGCAAAATGTAAAACTGAAGAAGAATCAGTCGTGAAGGATAAGGAAAGAGCAATTGTCTGTGCCCACCATCTACAAAACCATTCCCTTTTTGGGGGTTGTCTTGCTATTACCTCTCCAGTGCACCTGTTGTCACATTAATTTGCACCAAAACAGGGGATACTGAGTCACAATCGCTTATGCTTCCTAACTGGACAGAATAATATCCCTGATGTTTATTTAACTTGGTGTTATATAGTGATGATTGTGTATTACCTTATTTTGAGCAGAGTATGTCTACAGTATGTTTATAAAAACGTTAAAAGGTGGTTTTGTTTAAAATAACAATTAACTGGTTGAAAGGAAATATGTTTTAAAAAAATGTTAAAAGGAAATTTACTAATCTGAGAGATAAAAAATGTAAAAGAAAATTAATCATTATTTTTTGCAAAACAAAGTGGAATCAGGGATGGGTGTTAGGCTAGATATTTACCAATGATCGGGGTTCAAAATTACCACCATTTACCAGCAAAAAAACAATAGTAATTTATTGAGTGGCTGGTAAACTTTTAACATTCACTAGCTGTTTGGCTGGCAGATTAAAAAGTTAATTTTGAACCCTGTCAATGATCTCCTGAAATGGGGGTACACTCCCCTGTGTAACTAGCAAATAATAAACAGAGTACCCTCATTAAACCAACACCTGTTACAAATTGACTTTTTGCTAATGAAATCAGGATCAGATTTAATTTGGAATTTAAGTCCACATAGTCTAATACACTAATATCACCAAAATGGTCCATTAGCACAGTGTTTGTCAAACAATTTTCAATATTTGAATTGCCTTTTTAAGCAAAGTACCCCCTGACCAGCACCAACTACCTCCTGACCAGCACCAAGTACCTTCTGACCAGCGCAAAACATTTTTGTTAGAAAAAAAGTATATATAAAGAGGTACAATACAACCCTGTCTAACTTATAAACTATCGAGAAATGCCAATGAACTTATATTGCTTTCTCCCTGTCATTATAGTTAATGCTTTACAGAAATTATCCCTGAACACTAAATTTGAGATGGTTTAAAAATGTTTTTCTTAAACGTGAAAAGAGCTCTTAGCCAAAGGACATAAATGCAGAAAGTAAACAGTTTAATGGGTGAATTTCCATGGAAACTAAACCCACCAAACCATTTTGGTTTGATGGCTACCACGTTGTATCAGCATGTCTCATGTTATCTCAAAATTATATGTATATCCAGTGCTGCTAGAAAGTAAGTGAACCCCATGTGCAATTATAGGTTGTTTTAGTGTTACACATGACATTTTCATTTAATCAGAACCAGTCTTTTTTTCCTTCAATCGGTCTGTACAGTAAGATTTGTTTGGGGGGGGATCAGCTTCACCTGCAATTTTTTTATTTTGCTTTGCTGCAACATGCAAGATTTCCTCAGCCAACTTATGTAATTGGTAAAGATAAACCAGTTATGTCATACAAAAAGACTCATGGTCTCACAAGTAAATGTTCAGGTGATCACGTAAACACTACTTCATAACTGCACAAGGGGGTCACATGTTTTCAAAAAGAAACTATCTGCATATGATCTGTGGTAGGATCAATTATTCTGTTTTGTAGTATGGACATGTTGGATGCAAAAAATAAAGCAGACAAAGGCCAGAAACAGACCAAATGCATCAAGCATATCTGGTGTGCTGAAAATCCATTCATTCCAACGTACCATTCAGTTGAATGTGACTCAGATTTGCAGCGGTTTTGGATTGCTCTGACGCACTTGGTCTGTTCCCGGCCTAAAAGATTTACTTTGGCTTTGGTTTGATGGACAAAAACTGCATGCACTCTGGAGACTGCTATGACAGGATACTAGCATTTAAGTCTAATTATTGTTTTGTTTATCTAGACCACATGGCTTTGTAAATAAGGGAATCCACCAAATTTTATCATCCAGTCAGTCCATGTATTGAAATGACCCCTGAACTTGCACACAAGATTCACTAATTGTTATGTCCATATATTTTTGCTGTCTGAAAAGGACATATCTGTTGATATCTGTGTTTTGCCTTTTTATGGGTAACTCCCTCTCTCTCTCTCACTCACTATTTTGAGGTGAACTATTATTTCTGCTAAAGACAATATACATGCCCGCACGGTGAAGCTAACCTCCATATTTCTTTATTGTGTCGTCTATGCTGTTTGCACCTACATTAACACTCCAGGCCTTGCAGCCAGCGTGCAGTTACGGGTTGTTGCTTTCCCTCCAGTACGAGCAAGGTGGGACGTTAACACTAATCAAATACTAGTTGATTAGTGCACAAGTTGAATCAGGTATGCTACAGTAGCTCAGGGGTAGTTCAAATACATTGCCTTATGTACTAAAGTAAAGGGTTGAGAACCACTGTTTTAAACAATGGGAGAGCTGAAAACAACTGAGAGATCCTTGCAGTTGTTGGGTTGAGTTGGAGATTTGAAGTTGGCTAGAGCTAGTACATTTCTCATTGATTTGTTATAATTAAACCAAGTTTTTACAAAGTTTACAAAAGAACGAAGATACTTTGAAGTGACTATGTTATTTAAAGAGTGCAACTTCTTGGACTTTGCCCAGACCTTGAGCATAAGGCAGCGAAAAATGGCATAAGTGTAAATTTTGCATTTACATATGTTTACTGTTTGAATTTACCCTTAATGGTCATTAGCAGTATTTTTTTCAAGTCATTTTAATTCAATCCTTAAATATATTTACATGTTTATAAGCTCCTAAAAGGCTAATGGAGGTTATCTGATTATTCAAATGCTTTTTTTATTTTCTGATGGAAAAAACATGTGCTAGTACCTTACATTTAGACAGCAACATAATTGTTTACCAGTTCTCAGAAAAGGATGATCCTATGGTTCGTTAAGTTGGGATCAGAGTAGGCTATCTGTTTTATCAGAAACATGGTAAGAGCACACCTCGGGGTGGTCAAGAAAAACGGTACCTGTGGTGTCTTTCATCACCACCATCCCTTCTTTCCCAAAGAGGATATTCTTCACGCCCTCTCATTTAGCACTCTGGTTCACCTCCAGAGCTAAGGTCACTGAGATATTGTTAATACTCCTTCTGGTGAAATATCCGTTTAGTAGTGGTGGCATATAAAATAATAAAACAATTCTTAACAGGTTTTGAATGTATAGACATTGAATATACAGTGTAGAATCAATTATAAAATGGAATGAAAAGTGTTTGAAATGGTGATTTAACATTTTGCGATGTTTTCATCTACTAGAAGTGAAAGGTTTGTGATGCACCATAAGTGTATGGGCCTCGAAAATTGTCATACATATACATGAAAATACGTTTTGCTCCAGTTGAAGCACAGAGAACTTATTTATCCTCAGAATAAGATAAACGCATTATTTCTTACACAGATTTTAGAGAATATATAATTAGATATGTCAATCCAAATCCATTGCTAAAGCACATAAAAAGTTATACATTTTGTTATTAGTTAAATAAATGAATTAATAATAAAAATGATAAATAAAATGTTTATTTGGAATAATATCACAACACAGATTTTAAGTATAAAAGCAGCGTTGTCTTTTTATGTAATAGCTACCAATGTTTTGATTCCATTTGTTTTGAATTTTTTATAAGTTACATAACTCTTAATCAGTGATGTAGTGGTAAAAAATGAAGTCAACTCCCCTGAGCAATCATGTTAATCTGAACAATTATAGATACAATCAAAACTCTTTTAAAACTCGATCATTGGATAGCTTTTTTGTGCAGGTCTAGTAATAGGGCCTATTGTGGTTCTAGTAAATTACACAAAATCCACATCAGTTAATTCCTCCCAAAAGAGTGGACACCAATTTCACCAAGCTTTTTATGATATTGAAATGTGTTATCTTTTTAATCATTTGTGAATTTGTGCTGCACTGCACATATGTAGTGTAAACCGCTGAAGTGCACCAGTATGGATATACTCTAGTGATAATGAACACTTTATGTACATGGCTGTAAAATGAAACCAGCAACAATAAATATTGAATATATATATATTCTTACACTCAGTAATGCAAGGCTTGAAATTATTTGACTAGACCTTTTCTTACATATACTTCAATGGATTCAGCAGACATACTCTATATGTACCTTTGTTCTCACCAAAACCCAGAGCGCTAACATCAGTCCACACATCTCTTCCTGCATAAAGCCTCAGCACCACTGTGCTTCACATCATGATCTGAATATTCTCTGTAAAGCAAAGTTTGACGTTTTATTATTTAACTGACCTCACTGAAACATCAGCATGTACTTTATCACTAATACTATTGACGCGTTTTAACATTCCTTTTCCAATAGTCTATTTTTTGCTTTGGATTTTTCTATTTCAACAACAGATGTTCAATTGATTGTTAAAAATGTACATTTTGTGTAGTATCTCTTTTTCCTGCATAGTGATTGGTAACCAGCGTTGTTGGCCTGCACTCAAGGTGAAGATAGGGTGAAGATATACACCAATCAGCCATAATATTTTGACCAACTGCATAATATTGTGTAGGTCCCCCTTTTGCCACCAAAACACCAGCCTCATATGCAACAAACTGTGATGCACTGGGTTCTGACACCTTTCTATCAGAGCCAGCATTAACTTTTTCAGCAATTTGAGCTAAATGTACAGTAGCTCATCTGTTGGATCGGACCACAGGGGCCAGCCACAATTTGGCCCACCCCATCTCAATGTGGTTCAAAACCATTTTTTCTGCTTCTAACACATTAACTTTGAGTAAAAATAAAGAAGGACAAATGGGCAAGCGTAAAGAGTTGAGCAAGGGCCACATTGTGATGGCTAGACTGGGTCAGAGCATCTCCAAAACTGCAGCTCTAGTGGGGTGTTCCTGGTCTGCAGTGGTCAGTACCTATCAAAAGTGGTCCAAGGAAGGAAAAGCGCTAAAAAAAGGAGGGGAAAAGCGGCCTTGGTCATCTTGCATGAACTGCACATTTGAGATCTCCACAGAGTGGGCCGAATATATTAAGGTCAGGAGACGGTGAACTTTCACCTTTTCCTGCTGTAACCACTGGAGGCTCAAGAGATTAATAATACTTAAGATAAGTGATTGAACAGTACTGACTGGCATTTAAAATACTACAGGTGTGGGAAATTAACCTTTAGTTGCCATTTTCACCTGTGTGTGTCACCTTGTGTGTCTGTAACAAGGCCAAATATTCAAGGGTATGTAACCTTTTGATCAAGGCCATTTGGGTGATTTCTGTTATCCGTATGGTTTACAAAAGACCCAAACAACTGTGTGATAATTAATGGCTTCATATGATCACTATCCTTACATAACAGTCAGATTTTTATCATGAACAGTCGATAAATTGCATTGTCAAAATCAATGCAGAAATTTCACAATTTATTTAGGGTATGCAAACTAATGAGCAGAACTGTATAACTTCCATCAACACATCAAACAGCTAATTATTAGAATCAGGTGTGCTAAATTAGTGATGGCTTTGAAAACACTAGCAATGCAATAATGACTACGTAAACAACAATTAACTAAATTTGAATAAACTGTATGTCATTAATAAAATGTTTAGTAAATAGCATTGACATGCATTTATCCTCCACTACATCCCTGCTTCTAATTCAAGAATGCTTTTTTACACCTCTAGCCTATAGGATTGTAAACTTGCAGAAACAGGAGGTCCCATACATTGTCTTATACATTTTTCTCTTCACTGCAGATATGCTGTATAACATCTACATTTACATTTTAGTCATTTAGCTGACACTCCTATACAGAGAAACTTACAGTAAGTACAGGGACATTGCCCCGGAGCAACTTAGGGTAAAGTGCCTTGCACAACGACATTTGGCACAGTCGGGAATCGAACCAGCAACCTTCCAACTACAAGTCTGACTCCCTAACTGCTGTGCCATCTGTGTACAAAACAGACTGATTAAAGACTTTGAATTAGATATATTATTCTATAGCCAAACAGTATGGCATTAGCTTTTATTGAAAGACATCAAAAGAGACACATTTGACTCAGCACATTTTAAACATGATTTGCATAATTCATGGATCTTTTAAATACATTTGTATTTCACAAATTCTGCAGCAATTTGGCATCTTTCGCAGAAGACACTGTCTCTGAATATAACTAAGAAATCGAAATCATCCTGTCCTCCTTGCCTTTTTCATTTTCTTTATATTGGGCACAGGGGACCAAGTCCATGCTGGCAGAGTCTACATGACCTGAGTGACACATTTAAGCATTTAAAAGGAGGTATGATAACAAAAAAAGGTGTTGTAGTTTATCGAACCTCCTCTACCAAAGCTTCACATCCTATTACATCGAGTCGTCATTTAACGTCCGCTTGCGTAGGTCAATCGTGCTTGTGAAAGGAAGTTCCTTTCACTGATTCACGCCTTCATGCCATGAATCATCCCTGTCTGTTGCTGTTGAAAAGCAATGTAATTGGCATCAGGTAAATGGGAGATTTATTAAATGGCCATAGTGAGGTGAACGACAAGCAATTAACTGACTGGGCTGAAGAAGTGTCCTTGGTCTACATTCACTGAAGGCTTTAGAAGACAACAAACAAAAGGCAAATGATATAACATTGATATAGCAGTTTCTCCTTGCAGTTCTTCTACATGGTTTAGTCCAAGCCTTGAGTGCATGCTGTATAGAAAACACCCACCCAGACTGTAAATTGTTCAAAAAAGTTACAGCCATCAAGATGATTGAACAAGAAATGTAATAGAAAACTCTTGCATTCATGGTTATAGCTTATGTTTGAGCATTCCTAGGGTAGCCATTGCCAATATCCTGAAATCAGCACAGAATAAAATATTATTCATATGCTTTCCCTTCATTCAAAACTGGGCATTACGTTTACTTTGTTACTCTTCCTACTAAAGTCAGTCATGGCTGAGATTTGGGGAAGCCCAAACTTGGATACCCTTTGGGGAAGGACAAGGCTTGGAAGAATCTTCAGGGAATGGTAAAGCTGCCCTTTAAACATTTTATTTACACACAATATTAAAATTATTATTTTTAATAACAACCAAATTCTCAACATGACTGTATTTTATATACTCAGACCAGTTCTGATATTTTGCTAAATTATTTGTAAAATAGCTGATGTGATTGGTCAATGATCAATTAGACAATGAAAATTGGGTGAGCACTTAAAAAAAACCTTGATCAATGAAAATTCCATAATCTAGAATGCATCCAATACCATAGGCCCTAAGCCAACAAGGAGGAAATGATGGTCTAAAGTTTGTAATGGCACCGACTGGCTCAATGATGAAGATATTGAATAGAGGAGATACATGATAATCTCTTGTCAATACCATTATCGCTCAAGAAAGATAATTTAAAAAGTGCTGCTTAGCCAATATAGTCACAAATATGATGGTTGGCCTAACAAACATACAACATTTTTACATTAAATCCTTATTCATTTAGTAGACTATTGTATCCTATAATGTCTCTAGGCCTTGTAGTCCTAATAGATTATAGATTTTACATGCAAAGTTTGTAATCAGAACATTTTTTTTCTGATTGTCAATCACTTTAAAATGTGCTGTTGTTGACAGAACACAATTGTCAAATAAAATAATTCCAGCATACAAACACCTCGTTGTCAAACCTGAATTTAATGAATTGAAAAGGCTCAGCATCTAGGCCATTATTAGGCCCAAATACACTGCTCCAAAAAATTAAGGGAACACTCAAATCACACATTGGGTCTAGATTAATGAATCATATTAAAGATAAAAATATTGACTCTACATTGTGTACACCACGTTCCAAATTATTATGCAAATTGGAATTAAGTGTCATAAACATTAAACATTTGAAACACTGATGAGTGAACTAAAAAAAGTACGGAGGGCAGTGTAGGAAGTGCAGAACACACTCAAAAACTAAGATTTTGGGAAAACGACCTGGATAACAATTTTGAGGTCTTAGAAGGCTGGAGTGTGACTTTATGAAGGATGTTCCACATTATTAAGCTGTCCACAGGTATGAAAAGGTATGAAAACATTAGATATTTCACGAAAACGTAAGCATGATCATCGTACTCTGAAGAGATTTGTGGCTGATTAAGAGCCAATACGGGCTCATGCAGATAAAGGCATAATGAGGAAGGTTACTGCCAGACAAATTCATCGGATTAAGAGAGCAGCTGCTAAAATGCCATTACAAAGCAGCAAACAGGTATTTATAGCTGCTGGTGCCTCTGGAGTCCCGCAAACCTACTATAACCAATGCTCACAAGCAGAAATGGTTGCAGTCGGCCCAGAAATACATGAAGACAAATTTTCAAACAGTCTTGTTTACTGGTGAGTGCTTTTGCAACCCTGGATGGTCCAGATGAATGGAGTAGTGGATGGTTGGTGGATGGCCACCATGTCCCAATAAGGCTGCGACGTCAGCAAGGAAGTGGTGGAGACATGTTTTGGGCCGAAATCATGGGGAGAGAGCTAGAAGGCCCCTTTAGGTTCACTGAAGGTGTGAATATGACCTCTGCAAAGTATATTGAGTTTCTGACTGACCACTTTCTTCCATGGTACAAAAAGAAGAACCGTGCCTTCTGTAGCAAAATCATCTTCATGCATGACAATGCACCATCTCATGCTGCAAAGAAACACACCATATATTTTTGCAGACTGTTCTTATTATTGGGGGGACCAAATTGCCTACCTCGAACATTGTCCTCCCCAACCCCCCTGCTCCTACGCCCTTGAGGAACTACTCTGGCCACATGAGGCCGGGTATTGTCCTGCATCCAGGAGGAACCCAGGGCAAACTCTACCAGTGTAAGTTATGAGAAAAAAGTCTGAGGAGTTAATCTCGGTACCTAAAAGCAGTCAGGGTACCGCTGGCTTGCACGAAGAGGTCTGTGCGACCCTCCAAGGATATGCCTTTCCAGACCATCACTGATCCACTCCCAAACCGGTCATGCTGGATGATGTTGCAGGCACCATAACATTCACCAAGGTGTCTCCAGACTCTTTCACTTCTGTCACATGTGAACCTTTCAATGTGAACCTGCTCTCATCTGTGAAGAGAATGGGGCAGACCTGCCAATTCTGGTGTTTTCTGGCAAATGTCAATTGAGCTGCACAGTGCTGGGCTGTGAGCAAAGGTCCATCTAGAGGACGTCGGGCCCTCATGCCACCCTCATGGAGTCTGTTTCTGACAGTTTGGCTAGTAACATGCACATCAGTAGCCCTCTGGATGTCATTTTGTAGTGCTCTGGCAGGGTTCCTCCCATTCCTCCTCACAGAAAGGAGCAGATACCAGTCCTGCTGCTGGGTTGATGCCATTCTATGTCCAGATCTTCTATTCTAACGGCCCATCTCCTTGTGTAATGGTCCATCTTAAGACTGTACTGGGAGACACAGCAAACCTTCTTAAGACAGTACGTAAGGATGTGCCATCCTGTGAAACCTGAATGGGCTGCAGGTAGCACTTCATGCTACCAGTAGTGACAAGTCTAAACTAGAGATGAATCTGTCATGAAGGATGAGGAGAGAGCAATTGTCTGTGGCTTCCACCTGCAAAACCATTCCCTTTTGGGGGTTGTCTTGCTGTTGCCTCTCCAGTGAACCTGTTATCACTTTAATTTGCACCAAAACAAGTGACATTGATTCACAATCGCTTATGATTCCAAAATGGACAGATTGATATCCCTAAAGTTTAATTTTCTTGGTTTTAAACTGTGATGATTGTGTGTTCCCTTAATATTTTTGAGCAGTGTGTGTTTGTGTGTGTGTGTGAGTGTGTGTGTGTGTGTTTGTTATTGTACACAGGACTTTCTGTTAGTTTTAGACACAATGGCCCTCATTTATGAAACGTGCGTACGACCTAAAACAGGCGTACGACGGGCGTACGGCGATTCTTACGCAAAGCAAGGGATTTATCAATTTGAACGTGATCGTAGGCTGCGATAAAATCTCACGTCTGGTCTGACTTCGTGTACGCAAATTCTATAGTGTGACTAGCGGTGTTCATGGTATAACCACCCGGTTC
>JACXGM010037191.1:0-11175 GCA_016801145.1 Umbra pygmaea
CCATGCAGCTGTCTATCACACCATGCAGCTGTCTATCACACCATGCAGCTGTCTATCACACCATGCAGCTGTCTATCACACCATGCAGCTGTCTATCACACCATGCAGCTGTCTATCACACCATGCAGCTGTCTATCACACCATGCTCTCGCTACATCACTAGCCATTTCAGAACCAAAAAGAATAAGTATATTATAAAATAGGCTGTTTGGATACCGGATGAAGATTGATTAATAGCAGGGAGTTATTCACTGCAATGCTATTTCCAGCGTTTCCCAGGTACTGCCGGTTAACTTCCATTTGATTTATCAATGTGCATTCGCTGTCCCACAGTCCAGCAGGTAATTTAGAACTCGTCTCCCCTGGAAACAAATAGGCACACAATATCACCCCATGCTTCTTGTCTAGCATCGGGTTGCAACTGTTGGATATTTGTCTTAAAGACTGTGCTGTCCACCTCATAATGATTGTACATTATGCAATCATTATGTAATTTTAATGTGATCGGATTGATCAAGGCAAATTCAATAACCAGGATCATACCTTAACAGTCCTTAACAGATACCAGGCTAGTTACCTTGAATGTTTATCGGACCTTCTGACTCAGTCTAACTAGCATGTGATGTGCTCCGGGTCTCTGTTGTGTGAGCCGTATGACCCGTGACAAGTTATACAGTTGCTCAAGAGTTTGAATGATGTTTCAAGTACTTGTTTTACGTCTCATGGGATACATATTCAACTGTAGGTCATAACAGATTGGCACAATAATGAAACAAAACATGGCAACAGAGAAAATAAAATAGTCAGCATACCCTTAGTTCTCAATACGGTGTATTGCCCCCATTAGCAGCAATGAGAGCATGCAGTCGTTTGTGATAGTTGTCTATGAGGCCCCGAATTGTTGTAGGTGGTATAGCGGCCCATTCGTCTTGGCAAAATGCCTCCAGGTCATGTAAAGTCTTTGGCCGTCTTGCATGAACTGCACATTTGAAATCTCCCCAGAGTGGCTCAATGATATTAAGGTCAGGAGAATGTTATGGCCACTCCAGAACCTTCCTCTTTTCCAGCTGTAACCACTGGACTTGGCCTTTTGCTTAGTGTCATTGTCATGCTTTGTTATCCCGTACTGTCTTTTTCTGCTCCCCATGGCTCAGTATCTAGCCTGCTCAGTGCATTCACATGAGAGCGAACATACTCATTGACTATTTATACACAGACACTATTTGCAATTTAAGATGCAACAAGTGTGGGAAATTAACCTTTAATTGCAATTTAACCTGTGTGTGTCACCTTCTTTGTGTGTAAGAAGGCCAGACATTCAAGGGTATGTAAACTTTTGATCAGGGCCGTTAAGGTGATTTCTGTTATCATTATGGTTTACAAAGGAGCCAAAGCACGTATAATATAACAAATAATTAATTATAACAAATAATGTGATAATTAATGGCTTCAAATATAAGCACTATCCATACATAACAATATTTTTTGCATGAAGAGTCATATTGTCAAAATCAAAGCCGAAAGTTCCTAATTTCTGCCAGGGTATGCATATTTTTGAGCAGAACTCTAGATGCGATACCCACAACTGCTCTGTAGCTAGACGACAGAACAGAAAATAAAGAGGACCAAACCATGAATGTTGAAATGGTTTCATCTTGAAAGTGAATCTCTGCCAAACGAGTCTTGAGAGCAGCAGTAATAAACAATAAACACAGTGTAAATATTGAACATAGTACAGAGATCAACATAATCTAACATGCTCCAACATAATCTAAAATGCTCCAACATAATCGAACATGGTGTCCAACATAATCTAAAATGGTTCAACATATTCTAATATTGTCCAAAATAATCTAACATACAATATTCCAACATAATCTAACATAATCCAACATAATCTAACATGGACCAACATAATCTAACATGGACCAACATAATGTAACATTGTCCAACATAATCTAACATGGACCAACATAATGTAACATGGACCAACATAATCTAACATGATCCAACATAATCTAACATGGTCCAACATATTCCAACTTGGTCCAACATAATCTAACATGATCCAACATAATCTAACATACAATATTCCAACATAATCTAACATGGTCCAACATAATCTAACATGATCCAACATAATCTAACATACAATATTCCAACATAATCTAACATGGTCCAACATAATCTAACTGGGTCCAACATATTCCAACATCATCCAACATGGTCTATCGTTGTCCGACATGGTCAAAATAAATTCAAATGGTCCAACGCGCACTGTCATTGCTCATGGTAACAATAACCTACTTTTAACATTGAAAACATTCAGGACGTTCCAGACCAAAATCTTGTGATTTTCCAACATTGCCTCATATAAAACTCTTTAAAAAAACATTATGACTCCACTCGTTCAAAAAAGCTCATATCTGATTAAAATCTGGACTTCGTTTTCCCTGCCTTCAGTGTCAAACGGAAGGAGATGTATCATTACTAATAATGCTTGAGTACGGTTCCATGGAGGTTACTATGGAAATACTGTACCACCGCTCATTGAGAAATATTACAGTACTACAACATGCATTTAACAAGAGAACTCATTACACTTAATTTAGTTAATATGGTTCATAGTCTGAAAGTGTATTGACAGTGAACATAGTGTATGTGTGTCTGGGTGTAGAGTACGTCACTGTATAATGGGATACGTCTTCATTTTGGGCTATTTGGGAAATATCACATTAAAAGTGTACTGCAAGATGATGTAGGTATTGCACACCAATTGAAAAAATCCTGTAATTAGCGAACTGTGTGAAATATCTAGGTACAGTAGCCACCTCTTCGCAAAGACAGGCAATAAATACATTAAAGGCTCCAAAAAACCTGGTTGGTGGTTTGCACATTGTAGACTTTAAACAGGCACTTCACATGGGGGACTCATTAAGTGGGCATAATAAAATATAATAATAGTAATGGCTAAAAATACAAACATAATTAATAGCAATACATGTCAATGGAATTGTTAAAAAATCCCAGACAGGACAGTCTACGTCACGATGGTCACAGGTTCGATTCTGACCATTGGTTTTCTGACTTTCGCGCTGCCTGGGATTTGATTTAGATAATTTTGATTATGTATCCTACCACGTCGCTCTCCAGAGACTCCTTGTGTTCAGATCGGGCACCAGTAAATTAAATCACGGAAGTATAGTCGGTGAACGTAATCATCCAGTGCATGATCCGACGTTGGGTGAACAGTGCGAAAGAGATTTGCGGCTGGACGACATGTAGTTGGATGTACCATATGCGCGCCACTCGCCATCCCACAGATCTGTACACAGTGTTGCGGAGCTGCCGACAAGGTAGGATTAGAGAGGGAATTGGGAAGGGAGGAAAATCTGGAAAAACCACTAAAAAAATACAATAAATTCCCCGATACAAAACAGGGCAATGAATAGCTTTGGGAACTACTGCAGTTTATGAATGGTAGGCTCACTGTGCTATTCACTCTTCTGACAGTCAATCTGTCATTGTTCAAACAATATTCTCCCCAGACTATGTCCCAGGCTGATTTGGACACAATCACCAGCGGATGTTCCTCTGATCAGAGAAGTGTGTTAGTAAGGGAACAGTTGTGATTGGTTGCACCAGGTCAGGTGGGGCTATGTTCTGTAGGCTACTCTGTAGGTGTAGGCTAGTTAGTACATCCTTGCTACACACAGGTATCGGTCAAGTCAGCACCATTAAAAGTGTATTATTACTATTTCTCACCTACAGGGTACTTTAGTTTTTTTTACATTGATCTTAATTGAGCGCTTTTGTGTATTTCTCCTTGTGTTATTTGATACTAGTATATTTTCACTTCTATTCAATTTGGCAAAGCCTGCGCCAAAGTTGCTAGATTAGCTCTGCAGTGCATGACATTTGTTTATTCATTCCCATTGTATCTGCCAAATCCAGCAATGAACCCTAGGGGTTAAGTCTGCAGTATTTTGAGTGAAACTTTCAGCCTGGCTAATAAGCCTGCATACCGAAAATAGCAGGTTAAGGTTTATTATAGAATGTGTAAACTAGAAAGGCCTCACAACGACCTCTGCCTAAACTCCAAATCATTAGGCATGCCCACAGAAATTAAATCTATAGAAGCCTTATTAAAATGTTTTGCTTGGTCATTCGATAAGTACACTTAAAAATGGCGACTGTCTTTAATTGTCATGGTAACAACACGCGAATCGGTTAAATGCGGAAGTAGGCCGCTAGATCTTTGCAATGGAATGGTACACGTAAAAATGGCTGCTGCTCTGACCATTCTGCTACATTTATTTGCATTGTAATTGCACTTCTTAATCATTCCATTTCTATGGGCATGCCACTGTGGAGTTTCTATTTGTTAAGTATGTAGAAGAAACTATACTATGTTTGGTCATGTTAATTATTCAGATGCAGGTGTGTAAGATTGAGCTGGGGAAAATGTTTGGCACCAATTATTAGTTAGAGGACTGAAGTGGACCATTCATAATAAAAATATGAGCGTATATTTTAATACATGGTGTTAACCATCTAGCTTTGGTCCAATCAAACTGTATACATTCCTGCATTCAGAGAAGCTGCTTCATGTACCAAAGATATCTTGGAACTGCAACAAAATTATTCAACTGTCTCGAACCAGAAGCGGAGACATGAATCTGTCACCAATGACTTCATCTGACTTTGGGCAGGTGTGTACGAAAAACATCTGGTAAAAACGAAAAGCTTTCCATGAATTGAGCCAAACATAAAAATAATGACAACAGCAATGCAGCAACGCTTTAAGACACACAACAGCACAGGGACTATTCGTTCCTTTGACTTTGGGTGAATTACGCATTATTCTTCAGAACACCTGACAGTAAAACATACTGTATATGCATCCTTTGTCTACTATCAATATCAAATATTTGCCAACTTGGAGAACATGTATATTAGGTAATTGAGCAGGCCATGCAGGGTCCTCCTCTTTTTCCGACAGAATGACAGTCTCTGGCACACTGGAAAACTAAACAGGAGCCTGGAAAACGTCCTGCCGCCACTATTCCAACAGACCTCTATACAGCCCAGAGACTAACCTAATACAGACACAAGTATCTCGATATATCGACGGACTCCTGCACTGACCCCAATACTCAGAGCTGGACGATTATGAAGCAGGAAGTGTGTTTATTTGAAGAGGAGCGAGAGGTGAGAACCAAGGATGAGGGTAGAAAACAAAACATTGATTGCTTTGAGTCATCAGCTGAACCAGGCTAACTTCCATGGATCAGTGAGGAACATGAGCTGCTGTTATTGAGCTGAGACACATAAACACACACCATCACTAGAAAAGCAAACTTACAATTTCCTAACTTAACACATTACTCTTCCCTTAATTCGCTCTCCATCTAATAATGGAAATAAAACAATCGTACCTCCGATATTAACATAGCTTAAGGCTAAACAAACTTAATCTTTGTCTACCTGTGATGTCTTTATTTACTTTTAGCAGTTTGTTCAATCAAGCATGCACTACAATTAAATATGTTAGCAATGCAGGTACCTCTCAACAGACAATTCGACCGACAGACAAGTGGAGAAACACACAGGTTGAGAGACAGACAGGCACAAGTAAAGAGACATAACTAGTCTCATTTTGTTAAGCTGGTCAGATGAAATGCTGTAAACTGTGTATTTCTGAGGGTGGCACAAACACAAGCAAGAACTCCACAACATCACATCATACTGCAAAAGAAATTCAACAATGTTATGAGTAGACTTCAAGAAGGGATGTTCCTTTCCGTCTCCTACCATCAAGGATGTGTGTGTTACCGTGGGAGCATCAGGTGTCGCTAGGTGCGTTTCTCTGTTGAACTGATCTTACAATACATGGATAGGTGTTTTAATTATTTTGTGACAGTCTGTCAGTTGATGAGGTGGTTGGAAACCGTTGAATGAGGCCTGCAACGACTTCGGAGTGGAAGGTGATCACTGTTTTTCCCATTGCTCCTCTTACCTCACAGACCTACTCTACATTAATACACCCACTCGTACTCTTCGGTCTTCTTCTATATACCTCACTTCTCCTTCGGCCCGTCTGACCACCGTGGGGTTTAGAGCATTCAGTCGCTCAGGCCACCGCATCTGGAACTCCCTTCCACCAGATATCAGCAACATTGACAACCTTTGCACTTTTAAATCACATCTAAAAACATTTTCTCTTAAACTGGCGTAATCACTTTGATCACTGTACCTACGTTCATGTAACTTGCTTGTCTGCTTTAATGCTATGTAACTTTGTCTTGTCTATCCTATCGACTTACATTATTTATTTATTGTACACTGTCTCATTTATCTTTTAAGGAGACCTTGAATGCTCTCAATGGCGTCTATGAATATAATGTATTATTTTTATTATTGCGCACTGAATACCATAGTGAAGCAGCAGCCTCATCCAGCCAGTTTGTCTCTTCGAGAAGGACAAGCAGGCAATGAGTGGGTCAATGCTGAGTGGGTCAATGCTGAATGGCGGAATTACCAGATGTTCCGTAATTGTACAAGCTAGAGGGACTAGCTAACTGGCTCGTTCAACTGATGATGCGTACAGGTGTAACGGCACGTTTTGGACTATCAGGGAAGTCTATTATTATAAACAGAGGGACTGTGGATCTGACTCTTTCAAAATCTTTCATCTGTTAACCTATAGGATCCAGAGCTTTTTGATGCTTCCAGATAACCTGTGTATTTTTCCAACATGCAGCGAATGGGCAACAGGAAAACAGTGCCTAGAAAAGCTGCTCATCTTCAGACACCCAATAACAATTACTGACATTAAGGCATTTTGTTGAAAGTAATGTTTGAAAGTTTTACAAACATGTGTTCTATGGTTTTTCACTCTTATAAATTCATCAAAAAGAAGTTAGTTGTCGTCTTTTATCTGCAGTTCAGAGGAATTTAAGGTTATATGAGGATACATGTTTCCCTATCCAAGGTTGTAACATCCTCAACAATACAGTAAGGTATAGTTTTATACCACAGAAATGTATAGTATATATGGGCTACAGTATTCACCTCACTTGGACATTTCCACATTTTGTAATGTAACAAAAAGGAATGAAATATGATTGTATTAGGATTTTTACCATTTATTTTACACATGAAGGTACAAGATATATTTTATTGTGACACAAAAGTTAAAGATGCACTATGTACAGTAACTTTCCAATCATTTGTTCAGAATGGCCCAGTTAAAGCCCAGATCGCAATCAGATTGAGTATCTCTGGGAGGACTTGAAAATTGCTGTATAACAAGGGACCCCATTTAACTTGACAGAGCCTGAGCCGTTTTGCCAGAAAGAGTGGTCTAAAATTGTACAATCTAGATGTACAATGCTGGTATACCTTTTATTGCAGCCAAAGGTGGTTCTACCTAGTATTGACTCAGGGGAGTGAATATTTATAAAACCAACAAATACCTGTATTTTTATTTATCTTTTGTCACCAATATTTTGCACCTTCAATGTGTTCGGTATGCTGCGTAAAACAAATAGTAAAGATCCCAACACAATCCTATTTCATTCCAAGTTGTCACACTATAAAATGTGGAAACATCCAAGAGGGGTGAATAGTTATACTGAGATATGAGTATCAAGGGGTTATATATGCTGTCATAAGGGTATCCAGGTGTTATTTATGCTCTGATAAGGGTATGTCGCGTTTACACAGTTTGAAGTTAGCTGAATTGGCTGGCCAACTAATGATAGCAAACATTTTCAACCTAATTGACATCATTCCTGTCTTGTTGATTAATCTGCCAATATTTCAAATTGATGAAAATTGAAATATACAGCCAAACAAACATAAACTTTGTTAAGGCAAAAGGCACAGTATTGGAGAATAAGTAACTGATAGGTGTTTTATGTATTATCCCTGTGCGATAAATTCTTATAATGCATCACACACAGGAGGACAAGTAATGATTGCTCTATTATATTTTTAAGACGCTGCTTTAATTACAGCCATTCCAAGAAAGATGTGCATTCTGAAATGAATACAGTTCATCTTATCCAGAGGAAAAGAAACACACAGACAGGCAGCACAAAACACTGATCATGTATTATACAGACACTGGGCCTGCTATGGAGTCCACTGTGTTAACAGCTTTGACACTGACCAATAACAGCGTTTGTCGAACAAGCATGTTGTCGTGAAAACAAAGGACCTCCCACACACTTTCAATCCTTTACGAACAGATCGCGACCATGAAGAAGACCAGGGGAAGACAACGATAACAGTAGATGGTCATCATAATCATAATTTTACCACAGCCTGGAACATTCCACTCAGTATCAGAGCTGCTGCTTTGCGTTATGCATCATTACTTTGTCCTGATAGAAAAGAACAGCGAAATCACAAGAAACGTTTAAAATAGCTCAGTGAAGGTCAGGCTAAATTAAGCTAAGCAGTCTGAGTTGCTGGCCTCTAAATTAAATCATAGTGAACTCTATAGAACATCTCTGGAACTCGTTGTCATCAATCAACCACCCTGGAGAACGAGGGTCTCTGTATCTCCCCACTCAGGTTATTTATGCCACTCAGTCTCTAGCTCTCTCTCTCTCTGTTTCTCTAATCTCTCTTCAGCTGTCTACTCTTTTTTTGCTCTGTCTAGGTACCTTCCTATGTCCTACACTCGCATACCACATAAGAATGTACGTCAGACACATTTTTTTCTCCTCGATATTATGCCAAGCTGTTAAACTGAACAAGTCTATTTTGTCTGCACCCTCTCATTAAACCTGCACTGTGTCCTATCAGCGCCCCTTCACCTTAGACGTCCAATCAACTGTCACCAATTAGCCTCAGACAAGCTCCTCTGCCCGCCCCCACGGAGACCCAGAAGGACGTTGTGATCTCCATCAAATGGACAAATGTATGTCACCGTGAACAAAATATGTACTCAACTAATGATGAGCTGTGATGAGGTTTTCTAAAATACGTTTTAGTAATCACTTATGGGACACGGCAAAATCCTTTGCTTAATTGATCATGCTAGTCACAGAGCTAAATGAATAATGCTTCAAATGGTATAGGCTACAAACATGGTCATAATAGAAGGAATTCATTTTAAATAAGGAAAACTTTATCATTTGCAACATTGGACTACAGATGCCAAGAAAGCTAGACAGATGCCATTCAGTCCCCTAACAATCCCTATACTAGAGTCAAGCAAACATTTAGATAACAATTAACAATATAAACATTCAGAATGCAGGTAGTAGCAGGTGGTACTACTTCGCTTCTAAGGAATAAGTTCTTGAACATAAAAAACACCAAACCTTTCATTTTAAACAGTTTAAAAGAAACAAATCAGACTAACATTAATGAGGAGTTGTCATGGAAATAATGCAATGCCTCAACGGAAAGCTCTAGTATAGTTTGTAAATATTTGATGTGCTTTTACCCGTAATTGTACGGTGATGTGTTTTTAAAGCTAGGCTCAGCACAGAGCAAAGATACACAAGACAAGACTTCTCACAACGTATCTGCGATTGCGCAGGTTCACTTAACACGGAACGGCTTGGTAGTCATGACATCAGAAAAGTTCAATGCTCTCAGTGAGTGAGAATTGTTCACCATGCTGTTTCCTTTATGCATCTTTAGCTGACACTACTATAAATGTAAGCGTTTTGTTTGGACATATCTGGTGCCCCCAGTTGGCTACAGTTGCTGGCTAATGTTTGCATTTAAAAGATGCATCTTTGAACTGGCTGTTTGATCAATGACACCTGGCTGCAATATGGAAATGTCAGATAGCTAGTAAGGAGGATTCTGTGGTCTGGAGAATGCTGAGGGGTGCTGTAGCCGCACCATTTACGTATGTGCTGTAGATTAGTTGCGAAGGAGGATAACGTCCACAAAGCCAAGAATAACATTGAAACATTAGTATTACCTGTCATAACAGAAAGCTGAGAATAAAATCAGAACATTACAATCACCTTTAATCACAGAGTCTGAGGATAACATCAGAATCAATCACCTGTCATAACAACACCTGACCATAACATCAAAAACAACACCAACACATGTTATCACAGAGGCTGGGGAGAACATCTGAACATCACCGGGCAGCACTGGTTTCAATTCTCGAATGTAGCGAGACCTGTCTGGCCGTCAGCCTCCCACCAACCCTCCAAAGCAAACCCATGTGATTCTTATGAAAACGAGACACGCGTTCAATACCAGTCTGTACTGAATAACAAAAGCCTAATTTATCAGAGCACAATTGTCTGAGACAAAATCCTTGAAGTTGTTGTGATGCGCACAAGCACACACACACCCATTGACCTTAATTAGCTGTGATGAAGTGAGATACATGAGAACATTAAGGGCCTTCTCCATCCACCCTGATCACAGAATGCTAGGCAGGCTCATGAATAGTCAACAGTCTATTAAGATGGCCATGTCTGCTTTGATTAGGTAAGACCATTCACTGAAGATAGCATGGGGACAGGAACATCACAGGACCAATCACCACACACTATGTGCCCTAAATAACACTCTTGATCATTTGGCTCACTACTTTGTCACTGGGGCTCATAACAATAGGCTGTACATTAGAACATAACCAATGCCTCACGGAAATCAGCTGAGCCAGAGATTGATCATTTAAACTGCAATTCAGACCCATGTGCATTTATCCGTATTTTAGAAAATGGATGTCAACACATTCTTTTTAGTACTGATGTTGCGGTTATGTACTTCAAGGGGTCTTAATGCCAGAATAAGCAGACCGCAATGTGCTATAGACAGATTTATGTTTTATCAATCCGCCCTGACTTAAAGAAAGCTGAACCTGAGCAAGGTGGAGGCTTCAGTGATATCAAAATACCACAGGCATGTTATTGGAGCAGCTGTACTAAAGAGCATAGCAAATACTTTTCAAGCTCTAACCACCAGAGGTTTTTTGCTAACAACACACACTGTAAACCCAAATAAGTTACCAGAACTCAAAAAAATTGAGGCAATCGATTGCCTCAATTTTTTTAAGTTGATTAACTCAAACGTCAACATTTTCCAGAACTCAAAAGGTTGGATGACTTGCTACTTGTACCTTTTGATAACAGTTAAATTAAAGTGGTCATTTAGCCCGACTCAAAAACTTTCAGTTAATAG
>JACXGM010037192.1:0-11174 GCA_016801145.1 Umbra pygmaea
AGATGCTTTAGTTAATTTCGCCTGTATTTAACTGTTAGCTGTTAGTACGTATTGCTTGTTCTATTTGTTTTAAAACTATCGCCAGTGCACGGATGAACCAAGCAAAATACAACTGGTACGTTACACAATCATAGCCACGTAAGTTGTGTTAACTCACCCTTGACGAAATGATCACTGCACACACGGGCATTTTCGATTCAATTACTCCCGACCGTAGACGTAGGTTTGCAAGCCATTTCGTCCGGCTTTTTTCAGGCATTTTTCCCCCTTATGAACAACAACCTTTGGTACACAATAAAAACCCCTTGTGGTTTCTCGGTTTGATCGATTTGAGCAACCATACGCGACGCAAAACATAGGTATTTTTTTGTTTGTTATAGTGCTTCCTAAATGTAGCAAATGAATGCCCTCCATCTGTATTTCGCGCCATGGCAACCTAGTGACTTGACGTCATATGCAAACAAGCTATTAGGGTATTTTTTGTTCGCGCTGCAGTAAATTTAAAATAAACAAAATTAGTTTGGCCAATCCGCCTATTTGCAGCCTATGCAAGCCTGTGCATTAATCCGCGCCTGCTGATAGCTATCACAAAAAGTTGTTACAATACAAGAATTAACTTAAACAAGAATTTTGAGTGTGATCCCCTCATGGAATATTTAATTTTCTCAAGTTTTAAAAATGACAAGACATCACATAGCCACTGAGAGGCTAAGGGTGGATGAGAGGACTTCCAATGCAGCAAAATCCAGTGTCGGGCTAATAGTGTGGTAAAAGCAATGATATTGGCATTTTTATAATTTAGTGAGAGGGAGTCCCCTGGGACTCCAGACACCGCTTTCGGGGGCACTACAGAGAAACAACCCCATAACATGATATTAACACCTCCATGCTTTACTGTAGGAATGGTGTTATTTAGATGGTGAGCTATATTGGATTTTCGCCAGATATATCATTTGGCGTTGAGGCCATACAATTCCATTTTAGTCTTATCTGACCATAACACCTTTTTCAACTTGGCCTTAGAATCTTCAAGGTGCGTTTTGTCAAAGCTTAGTCGTGACTGCATTTGGCCTTTCTTGAGGAGTGTCTTTTTTCTTGCAACCCTCCCATACAAGCCACATTTGTGGATAATTTGTGATATTGTTGTCACATGCACACAATGACCACTCTTCGTCATGTATTCCTGCAATTGCTTCAGAGTTGCTGTAGGCCTCTTGGTAGCTTGTCTGACCAGTTTCCTCCTGGCTCTTTCATCCAGTTTGGAGCAACGTCCTGACCCAGGGAGGGTCTGTGTTGTAACAAATACCTTCCACTTCTTAATAATGGACTTCACTGTGCTTCTAAGTATATTTTTGTATCCATCTCCTGACTTTTGCCTGTCCACAACTTTATCCCGTAGATCTTTTGACAATGCCTTGCCACCCACAGTTGGTTGTTCTCTTCAGTTGCACTACCAAGGACTGAAATGCTTCAGGAAA
The DNA here is from genome assembly GCA_016801145.1 of Umbra pygmaea. Classification (NCBI taxonomy): domain Eukaryota; kingdom Metazoa; phylum Chordata; class Actinopteri; order Esociformes; family Umbridae; genus Umbra; species Umbra pygmaea. The sequence goes on from JACXGM010037192.1 coordinate 1,479, forward strand.
TGTTTGTTTCATGCTGAGCTAATCAAAATGACCACAGCTGATCACAGTTGAAGGTCAATTGGCTTTGTGTGCTATTGAGAAGGTGATTAACTACACTTGGTTGGGTTTACAAGTCATTTTTGGGAGGGGGGTGATTCTTTTTCCAACTCAGTGATTCTATTTTTTTATTGTAATTTCTTTTTTTTGTTGGTATTATATCTTTCACTTGGATGTTATGAGTTGTACATACAGCTGAATGAAACAAAAACTGTGTCTGTCCGTTTTTATTTCAGGCTGCAGAGCAACAGAATGTGATTATTTTACAGGGGGGTGATTCTTTTCTATACCCACTGTACGAGCTTATCTCTTCAACTATTGGTTGAATCTTTTTAAATTCACTACCATTCTGCAATGCCCCACTGAGCCCCTTATCACATCATCTAAATATTTGCTGAGTCTACCAAAAACATATTTTTCAAAGATAAGTTTCTCCTAACTAGTTGACTATCTGCTTTCAGACATAAAGGGTTTTTAACATTAGGTAATTATGTAAACAATTTCGCTATGATTCTTAGGTGCAACCTTCTAACTCATGGTGTTTGTGCAAGTGTCTAGAAGATCATAAAAGCACTTGTAAGAGCATTTTCATTTAGCTGTACATTTGTGCAAGTCTCTCTATGGCACAAGCAAATTTAGTTATGTGACAGATCTTCCTTCACTGTCTCTGTAAACAGGATTGCTATCTGTCTACGATGTTAAATACTTCTGCCTGCATCTATGTGATTCTCTGTCCACCATGTTTAATATTTCTGCGGGCATGTGTCTAGAAGATCATAAAATCATGTCTGTGTTTTTCTGTCAAGGGTCTTTCAAATGGACCAAGGTTCTAGAAGATCATAACATCATGTCAATGCCTATGGAGGACTAAATGTGCCATATTCAATAAATGAAGAGAATAAAAAATTAATAAAATAATAAATAAATAAATAAATAAATATATATATATATCAATAAAACAATACATAAATGAATGAATAAATATATAAATAAAGCCCTAACCTCCTATTCTATTTACATTTCCAAGATATAATAGACAAAATTCAAATTTGAATACAATTTCTATTGCTTTTGTATTTGCTGTGTGTATGTGCATGGTTAAAGCAAAAACAATAGGTGTGTAATCCAAATTCAAATAAAGTTGCTATTGCTTTTGCATTTGCCATGTGTATGTGCATGGTAAAAGCAAAAACAATAGGTGGGTAATACAAATTCAAATACAGTTGCTATTGCTTTTGCATTTGCCATGTGTATGTGCATGGCAAAAGCTAAAACAATAGGTGGGTAATCCAAATTCAAATACAGTTGCTTTTGCTTTTGCATTTGACATGTGTATGTGCATGGTAAAAGCAAAAACAATAGGTGGGTAATTCAAATTCCGATACAATTACTATTGTTTTTGCATTTGTCATGTGTATGTGCATGGTAAAAGCAAAAACAATAGGGTGGTTGGACTTTAAGTTAGGAGGAGTTGTTCTGATTGGACTGTGGTGGTGTACACCGACAAAACCCTGATTGGACATTTCATAGTATTTTCTGTGTCTACTAAATTATAAAAAAATGGGATTGTATTTTGATTTACTTGTTAATGCATTACAGGTACAGGTTTTTGAAAATGTTTGTAATAATAATATCACAGAAAATATGATGCTCTAGACAAGTGCACGCCATCGTAGTGAAGAGACGGACCGAGGTCAATGTAGCGGGGTGAAGTTGGCTGGACTTTAGTATTTCAGTTGATATTAGATTTTATTTTCCCTCCGTTTGAGATCGAAAAAGCAGTTCAGGTCAATGACATGATCAGGGTCAAAGAAAGTTTACATTATTACAGAGTATCAAGAGAAAACAACTACAATCATTATCGCTAGAGACATAATGGTTCACAGCGCTTCACCAACCGTCTTGTTGCTATGATCTGTGTAAGGGACCGTTATGACTGCCAATGGCAGTAGGAATACGAAACGTAGGCTATTTATGGACAAACAATATTTACTAAACTCATTTTCATCATGACTGTATTAGCTTACTTCCCAATCAGAGATTGATTCCGTCCTGGTCGTGGAACAACGGATCAGCTCTTTACTCTCGCAAGGATCCTGGAGGGGGCCTGGGAGTATGCCCATCCTGTCTACATGTGTTTTGTGGATTTGGAGAAGGCGTATGACCGGGTCCCCCGGGAGATACTGTGGCAGGTGCTGCGGGAGTATGGGGTGAGGGCGTCCCTTCTTAGGGCCATCCAATCTCTTTATGACCAAAGCGAGAGCTGTGTCCGGGTTCTCGGCAGTAAGTCGGACTCGTTTCATGTGAGGGTTGGTCTCCGCCAGGGCTGCGCTTTGTCACCAATCCTGTTTGTAGTATTTATGGGCAGGATATCGAGGCGTAGTCGGGGTGGGGATGGGTTGCAGTTCGGTGGGCTGAGGATCTCATCGCTGCTTTTTGCGGATGATGTGGTCCTGATGTCATCATCGGCCTGTGACCTTCAGCACTCACTGGATCGGTTCGCAGCCGAGTGTGAAGCGGCTGGGATGAGGATCAGCACCTCTAAATCTGAGGCCATGGTTCTCAGCAGGAAACCGATAGAGTGCCTACTCCAGGTAGGGAATGAGTCCTTACCCCAAGTGAAGGAGTTCAAATACCTTCGGGTCTTGTTCGCGAGTGAGGGAACAATGGAACGGGAGTATAGCCGGAGAATCGGCGCAGCGGGGGCGGTACTACACTCATTGTATCGCACCGTTGTGACAAAAAGAGAGCTGAGCCAGAAGGCAAAGCTCTCAATCTACCGGGCAGTTTTTGTTCCTACCCTCACCTATGGTCATGAAGGCTGGGTCATGACCAAAAGAACGAGATCCAGGGTACAAGCTGCTGAAATGGGTTTCCTCAGGAGGGTGGCGGGCGTCTCCCTTAGAGATAGGGTGAGAAGCTCAGTCATCCGTGAGGATCTCAGAGTAGAGCCGCTGCTCCTTTGCGTCGAAAGGTGCCAGTTGAGGTGGTTTGGGCATCTGGTAATGATGCCCCCTGGGCGCCTCCCTAGGGAGGTGTTCCAGGCACGTCCAGCTGGGAGGAGGCCTCGGGGAAGACCCGTATTCATCTAGTGTCTGTAATAATCTTCAACTTTACTTATTAATTACTTTTTTTTTTAAATGTATGTATTTATGTGTAAATTATATTATTTTTGTCAGTTTTAATCTTCCTTTTGTTAGGGTTTATATAATCACATTATGATAACTGTTAGGGTTTATATTTTTACACTATGATATTTGTTCGCTATATGGTTTATGATTAAACATATGACAAAGTACAAACACAGACTATCACTTAGAACTGCATAAGGCCATATCTATTTTCAATAGAGAAGTACAGGTGTTTTATGGGTGGTGGTCACTAGTGGAAAGTTTTGGAATGTGTAGAGCTATAATAGGGGGGTCAACCTGGAGCCAGGCGCAAGCTAGTACGAATTGTTATTCTGCCTACCCCACCCCCCCAGCAGCTATTATCTCGCATATTCTGCCCAACTACACCCAAGCAACTGGGAGAAGACAGTCATGCATGTCCTGAGAGAGCAAGTATGCTCTAGGGCGCCTCCAAAGGCAGGGTGAGTCTAAACCACGCCCTCCCTCGACTATATAATGAAGACCTATGTGGAGTCAGACCAGACTTCCCTGATCACCCTGTGTGGTGTTTCAGTGAGTCCCATGTACATGAAGATTGCATTTATTACGCATTAAACTTGTGCTGAGAACTTAACCATTTGTCAGCGAGTTTCTCTCTTTACCAATCAATGAACACACGTGATTCTGGTCAGAACCACTAACATGGTGACCCCGATGTGCTTTTTAGACTAAATAGCAAAAATTTCTATTTGACCGACCTGTGGAATATTTTCCTTTACCAGACCTAGACGAACGGAATGACAGAACTCTCACAATCAGTGGCCACTTAACTAAAAGGTGCGCAGATGCCTATTGTTTTATACTGAAATCTGCACATTGGACTTACCAAAATTGACTGAGATTGTACTGTCTGCCTGTGAGTTTTCAAAATGAATAGAGCTTAAGTCTTATATACTGATGTATTACTAAAGTAATAACTGCAAACTTATAGGATCCCTTCATGGTTAATACACGTGTCCGTTGAAAGAGTGCTATTAGCCTTAACAAGAAAGCTGAGAAGTACGCTTGAGTTATACACAGTTAACTGTTAACAAGAAAGCTGAAAATTATGGTTGAGTAAATCAGTCTAAAGTTTATGTAATGTTTGTCTATGTATCATGTCATTTATTGAATTGTGTTGATTTCATATCTGGTAAAAAAAATTGTTGTTCAATCGGTTATTGGTAAACACATTGGCCCTCATTTATGAAACGTGCGTACAACCTAAAACAGACGTACGACGGGCGTACAACGATTTCTACGCAAAGCAAGGGATTTATCAATTTGAACGTAATCGTAGGCTGCGATAAAATCTCACGTCTGGTCTGACTTCGTGTACGCACATTTTTTTGCGTGACTAGCAGTGTGGTAGCTATAACCACCCGGTTCAGTGAATTGTTGAACCAGCAATCATTGATGAATGTGTCTGCAACGCAACTACCCAATACTGCAAATTACACTTCAGAATTTCAAATTAATTTTATACAGCACATTGCTATTAAGTGTTTTATTTTTTCCCTTTCACTTCAGGGTGGCCTAGAACATGAGGGCTGAAATTAGGCAAACAACAATTTCAATCAAATAATATATATTTATATATATTATTTAAACAAGTGCTTTGGCAGTCCTGTAGTTGAAGCGATGTCAGATCTGGAGGACCCTCTCTACATTGGGACCTTTCAGCGGGAGATCAGGGAAAGGTCTGGTATATCGTAGCCAACAATAGTCGAAGTATGCCAGCAGTTTTGGCGGCTATGAAGTCCCTTTCTGGTATATTCAAACTACGATTAATAGACAATTTTATGAGATTGTTGGGTTTCTGTTGGGGTGAATCTGGCAATTGATTGTACTGCGTCTGTAGCCACCATCCATGAATGATTACACATTTATCAATTGCAAAAACTTTAATTCAATTAACGTTCAGGTCATATGTGATGCCAGGATGTTTGTTCTGAATATGGTAGCGGGTGGCCGGGTGGGACACGCAACAAAAAAATTTTTTAACTGCAGCATTGGAACAAGGCTACAGGGAGCACTGCATGGTGCAGTCATCTCCTCGGTGAGTTACACCCTCGTACAATTATTATAGTAGTTCTACATAGATGTGATTCCTCTTGGTGACAAAGGTAATACCCTGACTGAGTACCTTATAACACGCACTTGCAAATCCCCAAGAGAGCAGGAGCGCAGGTTCAACAGTATGCACACAAGCACACAAACCACAATGGAGTGATCGGTTTGCTCAAGGGCAGGTAGATCTGTCTTGGGTAAGCGGGATGGGGTGGGGGGATTGCTATACACACCAGAGCAAGCCTGCAACATAATTATGGCATGTGGGGTTCTCCACGATATTGCGTTGGAGAACGGTGCCATTCAATAAAGATGCCACAACAGTCACCATTGGGCTCTACGAAGGAGAAAGGATATTATTCTGAGCTTGTAATATAGTAAGTGCTATCTTGTGTAAGAAAGCTAGGGTGAAGTCAGCTAAAATGGGCCACTTTTTCATAACGGGCTTATAATACCATAAAATAAGCTTTGTATGAGATCTAATGTATTTTTTCTGCTCTGCCTGCCTAGAAAACTTAGACCAATCAAAACTCTTGTTACAAGTCCACAAGTGTTGAAGCAACAATGCAAGATCAGTGATTTGCTGTAAAGATATTAAAATATATGACGGTACAACATTATTTGGCCCATTTTATCTGATGGACCAATTTAGCTGACTTCACCCTACTTAAAAAATACAACGTTGAAGGTTTAGTGAAAATAATTAATTAATTTATTTCAAATGCACTTCAGGTTCTCGTTAATAGTTTTCAATGACTGTAGCAGTAACCTCAGTCAACACCGCATTTTCCTTTAACAATTGATGCCTGATTTTAAACTTCCAATTTAAACCAAGCGGTTGGCCTGCACCTGAAACCTGAGTGTCTCTTTTTATCTCAGAGAAATTCCTTTTCTTTGCCAGATTTCGCTTATCCATGTCGTAAATTCTAAGGGCGAGGCTTCTAATCCATGCATAAATGTGGGCATGATATTTAAATTACGATGGATTTCAACCGTCTGATTTATCAACACCCGCTCATTCGTACGCTGGAATTGGAGTGATACAAATGTTTTGTAAATCACACGTGAGTCTTGTCGTAAGATGATTTCTACGCTCAGATCTACACTGGTTTCTACGCACGTTTGATAAATGAGGGCCATTGTGTACACTCATTTGCCAATATGGACCAAACTATCAACACCCTAGAGTCAACCCTAATGAAAAATGGGGGGAAGAATGGGAAGAATTGGAAAAAGAAGGGAATTAAATTATATATCAAAGGGTGGGTAGATGAATGACTAATTCTGGGGTGGGACGGTATACCCCAAAAGTGAGAATATGTTGCCATTTTAACCAGTATAAAGAGGAAATTGGGTAAGACCAAATTAGACTGGCAAGAAAAAGGGGAGCACCAAAATGGAAAACATAGAGATGAATATGACAAATCTCTGAAAGACCAAATAACTGTGTCCATGTTGGCAAAATTAAAATGTATATGTAATGATGCATCTACACCCACTGCACCACCACCATACACGCCTGTGGGCACCATGGCCCCGCAGATAAACTTCACAGGGGACTTAGATGTAAAAGGGACTGTAGAGACTGACAAACAGCCACAACAAGACAATGGACTGGCAGAGACTGCATCCCTGCTAGACATGAACACCTCACCATGCACCCCACCACTAAACCAATCTTCATTGTACCCCCCCAATACCTGTCTCCCTGTCACCCAGACGCGACCCATCCAGGACCTACCCATATCATGACATAGCAGAAAGAGACAGGAGGACAAGAGAGGCAAGAGAGATTTTGGGCAAAGAACTAGGTTCAGTGATAGAATCTGCAAGAACAACTGTTGCTGGTTGTAGCTCGGGGATGCGGGGAGCCAGTGATGAGGGAAGTCTAGAGTTGAGAAGAGAAAAAGAGAGGGAGGGGGCAGAGATGACTTACAGGAAGAGAATGAAGCGGAGAGACACAGACATGAAGGAGAATGTGAAAAAGTAGTGGGGCTGACAGGAAAGCCAAAAGTAGAATTTATTGAGGTAGTAGCCCACCACGTAGATAGACACAGAGAAGGGAAAGAGAAAGACATCGATGAGGCTAGCCAACTACAGCTAAAGATCCTGAGGAAACGAGTACAAGATGACAAAAAGGAAAAAGACAAACCCAAAACTTTGACGCTACAAACCACAGCCCTTCCACAAGACACAACCACTGTTCTGATACAAGTTATGCAAGTCCTAATGAGTGGTGGGGGCCAAAACCCACCCGGACAACAGATACAACAACAACCGCAACAACAAAATCAGCCTCCTAACCAATACATGATGCCATTCACTGGAGTGCAAAGTGGGGCTGAACAATATGAAGAAGACACCTACTGATGGTCAAAATTGGCAATCGCACAGTCTCAATGTTAGTAGATACATGTACATGGTCATCGGCAGGCTTGGAATTTCATCATGTTAAGGGCAAGGCCATTTGGCCTTCAGTGTCAGAATATTTTTGAGGGCACAAAGGCCACATGCACAAAGGCCATTGAGTAAAGAGGATTTGGAGCTTAACCTTTTAATTTTTTTATTTAACCTTTATTTAACCAGGTAAGTTGACTAAGAACAATTTCTTATTTACAGCAACGACCTGGGAGCAATTAGGGTAAAGTGTCTTGCCCAAGGACACAACAACATTTGGCTCAGACGGGAATCGAACTGGCAAACTTCTGACTACAAGTCTGACTCCCTACCCACTGAGCCATCTGCGCCCCAACCTGTTAGGGATCGCCCCTTAATTGTCAAATTCTCCCTAAAAAACATACCCAAAGTTAAACTCTTGTTACACTGGACCTGAGGCAAGGACAAACATATGGTTGATATTTTTTTAAAGAAAAGACTTTGGATATGTAAAATAAATATACACAGTGAATATGGCACAAGATGAAATAATGAAAATGCATAATTATTTTCTGTTTTTATTTTTCTACATCCTCTTTGAAAGAACCCTACAAAGCCATATGTTAAGATAGGATACTGGATCCAATTCAAATCATGTTTGTAAGGGGCTGGCCACATAAGTCTAACATTTTGGAGTGATTGAGTGAACAGCCAATGAGCTGTAGCTTTGTTCGTGAAACTATATTTTTAGAAAAAATGCACCGTGATGACGTTTACATCTGGGTCCTGAGACGAACAACACATTTCTTTCGTAAATTATCTCTGTCAATCTTCAGTTAAAATTGTTAATCTTGTACATTTTTAAAATATCTGGGCCCGTATTTATCAAGCTTCTTAGAATTACTCTTAAGAACACTGCTAAGACTTGACTTAAGAGTAGGAAAATTCTTGGCTCAAAGTTGCGCTTAAAAGTTAGTTATCAAACATCTCAGTCCCACTTTTAGTGAAGTGTAGGACTAAATCTTAAGTGTCAGTCTTAGAGCTGATTCACGACACTTTGCTGTGTCGCAAACGGGATTTTGGATGACTACATAGGCAAGATCCAATCACTGAATAGACGTACTTGTTTAAGAATATTCTCAGATAAATTCATTCAATGGTGACATTCATAAGAGGAGTTGACATTCAACAAACATTTGACAATAAAGAATTTAAGAGAATCCATTATGATATACACATTGTAAATTAGTGATCAAAAAAGGTTTCCAACACGTTTTCCATTATTTCTCAATTAAATATTTCAAACGAGTGTGCTGTTAACTGACCTGCCTATATATAGCCTAGAGTTAATGATGTAAACATAGCCACCATGGATTCCAAAAGATAACCGAACTGGAAAGAATAAAAAACACTGCTTGCTGTATTTGAATTTCTGAGTGGAGAATGTAGAATCTGCGCTTCCACTGGCCAGTCCCTCTCCACCACAATTCGTGTGATACGATGTGCCGGGTGAAGGGATATATTATATATCGCCTATATTAGGATCCAGTGTTCTATAAATAAACTATAAAACAATTGTGAATAAATAGCTTACAAAAAGGCTACCTGTTGTAGTTCATTTGGGCTTCTGTCAGTGGCATATGTAAAGGGATGAGCAGCCACGAGCGGGTATCCTCCGGTGGCAGAAAGTACCTTTCAAACAGCTGCTTCGGGCCACTTTCATTCAATAACGCGCGTCGTGGGTAGACCCAGGCCATTTGGGTACCACATCCAAAATGTTGTAGTCTGCATCAAACTCAAGTTGTGCGTTGATGCTGTAACTCTTCTTATTCATATAAACATTCTCGTTGACGCTGGGAGCAATGCTCTTAATGTAAGTGCCATCCATTGCGCCTACTACTCTTGGGAAGCCGGCTATTTGCATGAATTGTGTTTGCTTCTGTTGGATTATGCGGGTTGTTTTTGGGAAGTCGGTGAAACGCGTGACAATGTGTTGAGCTGTAAGTGCAATAATTGTTTCCATTACAATTCGTCTTATTGACGGTTGTGATGGGCCAAATCATCA
>JACXGM010037193.1:0-11174 GCA_016801145.1 Umbra pygmaea
TTTGGGAAGGGAAAGAACACATCTCCTCCAGACAATCTCTCGGGGTATCTAATGTCCGATTTACAAATGCTGTTGGCGCACCGCTTTACCGTGCTGCTTGGAGTCAATTTTTGTCGGACCTGCTCACATTGGTACGGTTGCTATGATGTGTGATTGGACAATGGCAGTTTTGGGGGAGGGGCCGGCGATAGGTCAATTGTTTAAGACCTTAGAAAATGAGATTTATAAGACTTAAAGACAGTTTTAGACCGTAAATTCTGGAAAACGATATTAAGGCTATTTAAGACTTTAAGGATCTGCGGACACTAATCACATGCAATATTTTATGTCCCTGAAATTATTTCTTTGGTAAAAATAAAAATATGTGTAATAAGTTTCCTATGAATTAATACAATACATTATCCCTTAAAATTCACCCTTACTATTTTGAACATGTTCATTCGTCTTGGCTCAAATCTACTTGCTGTTAAACTTATCATCCGGATACTTTGCGTTAATTTCAAGTGAGATAATTAAATATTTCACCTCGAATCAATATTGATGGTCCAATTATTTGCCCAAGTTAGTTTTGGTATTGAAGTAAAAGTTAATGCATTCGCTGTATAACAGTGGCTGGTTATCACGAAGATGACAGATTTGACGTGTTTCCCCCTTTTGCAGCGACATTCCTCTGCAGACAGGGTGCCAATCCTCGATTAAATTGCCCTCAGGACTCTTGTAATAGCCCAAATATGACCACATCTCAGATTTTGTCATCTTGGATGGCTGAAAAATCTCCCGAGCGCTGTCACTGCCTTCTGCCTTGACTTCTCTTGCAAAAAAAAATGTTGCATGATCGCACCTGCGTCAGACTGATTCTGGCTGGACAGGATTTACCGTGAGTTTTTAAAATCACGGTAATCAAAGACGGTTTTAATGAAAATTACATTTTAAACGGTAATACTAACCGTACAGACATTTTATTGTGGTTTACCGTGAAACCGGTAATCGTCCCATCCCTAATCAGGTCACTGAAACCAGGCTTTTTTGAAAACTCCGGCCAGGGTGAAGTTTTTTAGAAACTCCGGTTACAGTGGTGTTGTGTGGACAGTGAAAACTGAGATTTTGGCACGTGACGTCCGAGTGCGCGCTGTTATCGCCGTTTAACGTCATTGTGCGCCACTATCTCCATTGTTTACATGAGAAGAGTTTGTGAAAAATAATACAATTTAAAAGAGTCTGTGTGATGGCGGATGTAGCCAAACTATTGCTGCTAATAACTTTGGTGCTAGCAGGGCTTATATACCGATACATGCACATTTATCGTATTATATTGCTGAACAGAGGCATCAGAATGCAATACTGCTCAGGTCACTGCTTCTGACTACACTACTACGCTCCCAGTCCCAGGACACGGTCCTCGTCGGTTTTGGACGAGAACTACCGGAACAGGTAATAACCCTTTTTTAGGCATCTGATTGGCCAAAATGGCTTTACGGTTAGGGTTATATCGTCACCTGTTGGTTTAGGATGGTCTTGACAGCACATGATCTGGCGTTTTTGCGTTTTCATGTGGATAGAGATTTTTTTGAAACCGTGCTTGTGTGGATGTGATTCTGCCTCCTTCATAGTCACACCATGGACAAGGACATGGTCAACTAGAGGCACAAACTTCATCCGAGACTGCTTGCTTTTCTCTGTCGTCATCCTCCTCCAACTCTTCCTCCTCTCCCTACTCCTCCTCCATCTCCCCCCCTCTTCCTACTCCTCCTCTTCCTCATTATCCTATTCCTCTTCTCCGGTGTCCTCTTTCTTCGCATTTCTCTGGATCGATTTTTCCCAAACCTGACCCTTTTATCTATCTATAGAAGGTTCTGATTGGTGTGTCATCTGTTACGCACTGCTCCCCGTTAGGGAGGGGATGTCACAACTCACAGCCAGACACCCTGCGGCCAGTAAAAGAGGTATGGGGTCATGGGTGCAAGCAAGATTACAGACAAATAGTAAATAAACAAAGGCTCTTTATTTGGCCACAGTAAAATAGTAAATAATAATGGGAGAAGGGGAAGGCTGAAAAAGACCAAAGCAAAGAAATCAAACAAAGTCCCCCACCGCCTAACCTGTCCTATCTCCAAACATAAACACTAAAACTAAACTGGCATGCGATCATGGCGCCCTAACCAAACTTAAAGTTGGTGGTCCGCCAAGTTCTAACTAGTGTGCTTTACAGTTTTTTTAAACTGCTTCACACAAAATCTTTTCATGTCATGCATTTTGTGAAACATGTTACTCAAAGATAAGAACCACACACCAACTCTTTCTCAGTTTACAATTTCATAAAACACTTTTTGCCCAAACCTACATACAATTCTGTAAAAATAAAACAGCAAGTAACCTCAATGCCTTTGACATCCAATCAAAATGACACACTCATTCACCAGTGTCTCACACACACTCTTCACATGTGCACCCTAATAGCTGAACTGATCATTAACCAATCACTGCTTTGGCATAGCCTCATGAATAGACTGCAAAGGTCAGATTATCTGTTTAGAACAATGGATGCAGGCATTGCAGGGACAGCGAGGGGACGAGAACAAAGCCAAGGAAGAAGAGGTAGCGGACGAGGGCAAAGAAGAGGTCGAAGGAAAATCGTCTCTGATAAGATTAGGGCCAGGCTAATTGATCATGTTATCAACCATGGGTTTACCATGAGGGAGGCTGTACTGAGAGTCCAACTCAATTTAAGTCAATTAAAAGTGACATCGATAATTCAAACCTTTAGAAATGAGAACAGGTATGAAACTATCTAATGGAATCTTCAGCATTTCTGTATAGTACTGTTTTACATAAACATTTGAAGGTCTAAGACACCAGTTTACTGCACTGCATTGGATGGCAACAGTACTGTATTACAACAACCTGTCAAACGTCTGTACTATACTACACACACTGTTTTTGAATCTTCTACAGACTGGAAAGGCAACGACATTGTGGAGGACGAGGGTCCATGTTTACACCAGAATGATCTCACAGGATTCCGTGAAATGAACACAGACCCTTAACTTCAAAATCCGTGGCAGTTTCACAGAACGGCAGAAAATTCTGTGATGGGCCCACAGAAGTGATGGTGTTTCCATTTCACTGAATTCTGTGAGACCTTGCTCTTAACTTGATCTAAGCCTTACCCAAACCCTTACCCTAACCTTAACCTCTCAGAAACCTTGATGTTAACTCCATGTAACATGTATCATGTTGTAATCTATTGTTTGGAGACATGGTGACAGTGACAAAAAAAGGATAAAAAGCATATGTGCAACACGTCTGCATCGCGCTGGAATAGAAAAAAAACTACATGCAAAGTGTCCACGTGGATTCAAACTCGAATCATCTGGGATGTGAGTCACATGTTTATATGCAAAATCTACAATATTTACATGCTACGTCATCGGGGGAGCGCAGATTTTGGAACAAGGAATCTGTGTGTGGACCAGAATTTTCTGCGATTCTGTGAAACTCTCACAAATTTTGTTAAGGGTCCATGTTCATTTCACGGAATTCTGTGAAATCACGTTGGTTTACACAGGAACAAGAGATGGCAATTGTAAATACGGTTTTGGCCAACAATGTAATCAATCAAAAAAAGGAGATAGGAAATCACATAATTAATAATGAAGCAGTGTTCCGCAACATCAGCCTGTCAACATTGCAACACGTCCGCCAGCAGCACAGAGTGACAATGAAACAAGCGTACAGTACAACGTGCCATTTGAGGGAAACTCTGAAAGAGTCAAAGATCTGCAACGTGACTGGGGATGTGAGCATGCAACACCACTTCCAGTACTTCAACATGCAGATCCAGATTATTGGACTGTACCATGTTTACTGATCTGTATATTCCCTTGTCTGTCACAGAGAATATTGGAGATGGATGCTCATGCAAATTCTCTGTGAATATATTTACATCGATGAGGTTGGCTTCAACCTCACCAAAACAAGGCACAGGGGGAGGAATGTTATTGGACAGAGGGCCTTCATCAATGTCCCTGGACAGCATGGGAGAAATGTGACCATGTGTGCTGTCGTCATGCACAACAGAATCCTCCACCAAGATGTCACACTGGGTCCTTATAACACTGCTTACTTTTCCGCAGTTCATAGATTTGTACCTCCCCCATATCCACTTTTTCTGAATCCTATTACAGTTTTTTCCAACTGCTTACACACGTTTTCAAAACTATTTCTTCTTTTTTCAAAACTCTACACACAATTCCCAAAACTGCACACACAAAATAAAATATACCTCACATCTCCTTCAAAAATATAACATTCAAAATGCCATGAACACAAGTCCGAATGAAACCCCTTAACATATTTCCTTTCACTAGAACATTGTAAAGAACTTTACATTTAAGCTTTTGAATGCCAAAAGAGCGTTAGATTTTGAACACCAGTGTATACATGGTATATCCATAACTGTATTTATATGAACAAAGTGTTTGTCAGTTGATGCAAATACTTGATTTTGAAATGTATTTATGGTATTTTGAATGCAGTGTTTCATTTGCAGGGGATTTGAGGGCTTTTAGCATTTTGTGTGAAATTTTCAGATTTGTATTTAGAGTTTTGAGAAAATGAGACCTAGTTTCATAAAATGTGTAAGTAGTTGGGAAAAACTTTAAACTTAAATATTGTCAATGCTCTGCTATTTCAAGACACTGTCATCCAAAATACAGAACCTTCTAGAATGGCAAATCCATCTTTTGCACAGACCCTGGTTCAATTTGGTTGCAGGCCTCTTCCATGGCTTGAATGGGGGCATCCTGACATAGGGCTGGAGAAATGTTGACTGCCTGAATAAAAGCACCGCCTACTTAGAAAATCAATTCTTGACCGAAATGTATCATATTGTTTGTGCAACTTTTCTATGTGTGTAGAGTTTTGAAAAATAAGACCTGGGCCCGTATTTATCAAGCTTCTCAAAGTGCCATTTTATTCTTAAGTGCTGAGAATTGACAAAATTTACTCCTACTCTTAAACTGAAGTATAAAGCAAGTTATCAAATTTCTCAAAGCTAAGAATCACTCTTACTCTCCCAGCTATTTAAGACTCCTAGAGAGTTCTCTCAAGTGGTTAGGAGTTGCCAGTATGGGACTTGTGATGGCTGAGACAGAGACGTGCGCAAATCTTTTAGGAGAGGAAGAATGTTTTTTTATTTTTTGACGTTGCGCAGTTAATTAAAAACGGTATAGTTTGGACAGAGCAGGCATCATCTTAGTCAGAGTGAGGGACGTCATTTCACCGGTGACATTTATGCAGCAATGCATTTTCAGATGAATTCAAGACAATGCTTCGTTTGCAGCAATGCAATGCTGATGATTTGGCCCATCACAACCATCAATAAGCCGAATTGTAATGGAAACAATTATTGCACTTACAGCTCAACACATTTGTCACGCGTTTCATTGACTTCCCAACAACACCCCGTATAATCCAACAGAAGCAAACACAATTCATGCAAATAGCCGGCTTCCCAAGAGTAGTAGGCGCAATGGATGGCACTTATATAAAGATCATTGCTCTCAGCGTCAACGAGAATGTTTATATGAATAAGAAGAGGTACCACAGCATCAACGCACAAGTTGAGTTTGATGCAGACTACAACATTTTGGATATGCCACTGACAGAAGCCCAAATGAACTACAACAGGTAGCCTTTTTGTAAGCTATTTATTCACAATTGTTTCATAGTTTATTAATAGAACACTGGATCCTAATATAGGCATTATATAATATATCCCTTCACAGGGCACATCATATCACACGAAGTGTGGTGGAGAAGGATTGGCCAGTGAAAGCGCATCTTTCAAGATTACATATTCTCCACTCAGAAATTCAACTACAGCAAGCAGTGTTTTTTATTCTCTCCAGTTCGGTTATCTTTTGGAATCCATGGTGGCTATGATTACATCATTAACTCTAGGCTATATAGGCAGGTCAGTTAAGAGCACACGCGTTTGAAATATTTAATTGAGAAATTGTGGAAAACGTGTTGGAAATCTTTTTTTTAAATGTACAATGTGTATATCATAACGGATTCTCTTGAAAATTCTTTATTGTCAAATGTTTGTTGAATGTCAACTCCTCTTGTGAATGTCACCATTGAATGTGAAATTATCTGAGAATATTCTTAAACAAGTACATCTATTCAGTGATTGGATCTTGCCTATGTCGTCATCCAAAATCCCATTTTCGGCACAGCAAAGTGTCGTGAATCAGTTCTAAGACTGACACTTAAGATTTAGTCCTACACTTCACTAAAAGTAGGACTGAGATGTTTGATAACTAACTTTTAAGCGCAGCTTTGAGCCAAGAATTTTCTTACTCTTAAGTCAAGTCTTATCAGTGTTCTTAAGAGTAATTCTAAGAAGCTTGATGAATACGGGCCCTGGTCTCAGCAAACATGGGAAAGCAGTTGTGATAAACTGTAGAAGGGCGGGTCCGTGTGGCATACAGGGATATTGGGCTAAGTCTCTGCCTAGCAAAACAAACTATGTCATGATAGTCAGTGGTTCAAAACTGAATATGGCTTCTCCAAATTTGCCCGGGACCTCCGGCATGAGGCAGCACAAATTGGCATAGCACTACCCGGTATTTGGGATAGATAAACCAGATTATCTATCCTGCCACGTTGCTTTCTATTGACCCCCTGTGTGCAGATCGGATGTAAATTAAATTGCGGAATTATAGTTGGTGAACGTAATCATCCCGTAAATGAACTAACTAAAGGCTTCCATGTTGGATGAACAGTGCAAATTTGTGGTCATATGTGTCACGTTGGAGGAATAAATAGGAGACAATAGTGGAAACAAAAAGGTTAATGACAGAAACTAAAGGACCATGTCATGCCCAGTGAATTCAATACATACAGCAAACTGAAAACACTTGACAGTGAGATGTGAACCCAACTGGCTTAAATACCCCACTGATACAAAGGAAACACAGCTGCGTAAAAGTGCACCTGTGTGCGTAATACATAGTCTAGCTAGAGTCTTATACAGGATGCATAGAGATCACCTAGAATGAATAGGTTTGCTCAGCTGCCGACGTAGCAGGTTTGACCGGGAAAAATTGAAAAAGAACAATTGGGAGGCGGGGACAGTTTTAAAAAAATGTAAAAGGCAGGGAGACAGGGAGGAGTAAAGATGGAAACAAACAGGGAGACAGACAGACAGAGAGAGACAGACAGGTGGAGGGACTTGACAGGCCGAGAGTTTGACAGGCCGGCTGTCCCCCTGAGATGCTACAGGAGATCTGAGGAGATGAAAGGCTGGTGTCAGGTCCCTCGTTAGACAGGATATGAGAGAGGTAGGAGATGGTATGACCTTAAAATAGCGAATGCAATTTCAACCCGGTTCAGTTTCTACACAACGCACCATAAACCACATAATCGGCATCAGATGACTTCTGGGAATATGTGGATCTCACAGTTTTTATTTGGAATTGTCCATTATTGTATCAAATCACTCAAAGTGTATCTTAATGGGCCAGTGTACTGTAGACAATGAAGCTAGATACACTGTCCTAAAAAGTCACCTGTCATGCTTCAATAACCAGGCAAACATTCTTTATTCTAGAAATTAAATCCAATTCAGATTACATTCTATGGTATGGATATTTACTGACTTTTCTATTATGAACCCAAAATAATTCTGCTTCAGGGAGGATTTCATATTTGACACCATTACTTCCTTTATAACTACTGCATGAGGTCCAAATCCAGCCTATTCAATAGATAGTGCACAAATGTTGTGTGGTTAGATAAAGGTAGTGTACACTAAAGAGAATAGGGGGCCACTTTGGATGCTGTACACGTTTTTACAGGTTACTGTGATGAATTACTGCCTCCTGTCCTGTGCTGATAGTTCTGCTGGATGAGCTTAATGGACACTAACACTTACGGCACTGATAGCCCAGTCTGCGCTTTCAGCTTTAAGTCCCTGGCTCTAAATGGGAAACAAATTTCTGCTCTCCCTCCTCACTTAAACCACAGTCTAAGTGAGCCAATTTATCACTCCATGCTTCAATAGGCTTTTTTTGGCCAGCATGTGTGAGTGTACTAGGTGTGGGAACGTGTGTGTTTGTGGTGTTGATGGAATACTACTGTTCTCTGCAACAGATGGACATACCCTTTACCCACCAGGCCTCGCTCCAAAATCCGTATAACACTGTGTGTGTATGTTTGTGTGTGTGTGTGTGTGTGTGTGTGTATGTTTGTGTGTGTGTGTATGTTTGTGTGTGTGTGTGTGTGTTTGTGTGTGTGTTTGTGTGTATGTGTTTTTGTGGCTGTGAGAGTCAGACAACTATCATTTAGCAGCACAACACAGAAGACAAAGTGGTTTCATAAAACCGAATGAATATCCCAGATGATACCAAACACCCAAAGCTTTACTCAGCAATAAAGATGAACAAAACTAACAGCATTGTGCAGGTTCATTTTTGCAACTACCAATGTCAGAGTGCCAAACTTTTCCATTGTTCCCTGAATAAGTGAGTTAGTGGGACTGGGAACATTTCCTCTGCTGTGTAAGTCTTATTTACAACACATTTTTATTTAAAATGACAGCATGGCAGGAGGACAGCAAACAGATGAACATCACACAACTACAGTATTATAGAAAGAGAGACCTCACAACCTGACAGAAACACAACCTGACTGAAACACAACCTTACAGTTATAAAACCTGACAGAAACACAACCTAACAGAAACACAACCTGACAGAAAAAACCTGACCGTTATACAACCTGAGATCAAAATAACCTGACATTTAAATAAACCTGACAGTATTACAACCTGACAAAAACACAAACTGACAGCAACACAACCTGAAAGAAACACAACCTAACGGAAACACAACCTGACAGTTATACAACCTGACAAAAACACAAAATGACAGCAACACAACCTGACAGCAACTGTTGTAGGTAGAAACCCATAGCGCTTTCTTTTCCTGCTAAAAGACACTTTACAGGAGTTTGTGAATCCAAATGATTAATGACAGACCATTAAAGCCAAGTTTGCCCTGCGGGTGCGAACTGGCGAATGACCTCATAACACATGCTTTTATCACCATATGCTAATCATTTGGGTGGGCCTTCTAGAACCTTCCACCTTTATTTCCAAATGTATGATCATCTGTGACGTCGGCCGGTCACCCCTTTATGCTATTTGGGCGGACCCCGCTCCAGGAAAGACTATCAATGACCTTCGCTTACTTTCCTGGGAATACTGCCGATTTATTTATGTTTTTAAACAGGTTAGTTGATTAAGAACTTCTCATTTGCGGCAACAATTTGTGTAGATCACATAAAATACAGTGTACAGTAAACGAGAATTTAAAACAATTATAAAGCAAGAAGATAGCAACACAATCACATAAAACAAACACAGTCAGGAAATAAAAGTAAACGTCTAAAATGCACTAATGGCACCAGTTCCTCCAACTTAAAAGTAGTGTAACTCATTACAAATTTGAGGGGCAACGAACTTTGACCATGGCCAGCCTCCTGCCTGCCTGCCTGGGTTTGTTCCACCATTGTGTTAACTGTTTCTGACCTTCTGAAACCCATCTATGTGTTAACTGTTTCCTGACCTTCTGAAACCCATCTATGTGTTACTGTTCCTGACCTTCTGAAACCCATCTATGTGTTACTGTTTCTGACCATCTGAAACCCATCTATGTGTTAACTGTTCCTGACCTTCTGAAACCCATCTATGTGTTAACTGTTTCTGTCCATCTGAAACCCATCTATGTGTTAACTGTTTCTGACCTTCTGAAACCCATTGTTACGTCCCCCAGTCTATATATAATAATATAATGTGTACCTTGGGTTTTGGTGTCGAATGTGCTGTGTTTCTGTCTTTTTCTGTTTGTCTCTGCTCTGTGTATCTGTTTCCCCACAGGTGGAGAACGTTCAATCAACTACTCATCACTTATCCTTGGCTCCTCCCCTCTGTTATCCCATACACCTGGTTTCAGCAATCCCCATTACCCATCATACCTTCCCCTCAGTATAAAACCAGCCATTTTGCATTCATTCTCTCTATCGCTTGCTGCCTGTGTCAGGTTTGGTTTGTCTGTGAGCTTGCTACTCACTTGGTTGGTATTTTCAGTGGTTGAGGCCACTTTGACTCTCTCTGCCTCACTCAGTTAATTTGAATTTAGTAGTGGATGAGGCCACTTTAGTAAGACTGCTCATTGAGCTGTGTGGTTAGTGTGTGGTTAGTGTGGTTAGTGTGTGGTTAGTGTGTGGTTAGTCTGTGGTGGCTTTGTGCCTTAGTCTGTGGTGGGTGAGAGCTTTGTTTGTTAGAGAGACTGGTAGGCCTATTGTGTGAGTGTGTGTTTAGTGAACTATTGGTGTGTTATTGGTATTTGTGACGTGTGATTTGTATAAACCCTTTGTTTCTCTTGTTTTCCCAGAGGGGGAGAGGAAGCACTTTTGGGGAGTGTTAGGCAAGGCGGCCTGGCCTTACACTACACATTGGGTAACTCCCCTGTTAAACACACTAGGAAAGACCTGAACAGACCACACCTGTACTTTGGGTAGGGCGCCTCATTCTTGTGTCATTTCCTCTCTCTCTTGCTGCTGATTTAGGTTTGGTCTGTGCGTGAGCTCTCTCTGCCTCACACTGGTTTGGTCTGGTTTGTAGTGGTTGAGGCCACTTGGCTCTATTGCTGTGTGTGTGAGGTTGCCTCTGTGGAGGTCCCCTTGGTATACTGCCTTTTAGTTCTGCCTAACACCCCCAATTTCCCAGAGGGGGAGATTTGTTACGTTGGTACTGCTCCCCGGGAGGGGAGTGGGATGTCACTACCACTGTCCAAGGCCAGCAAAGGAGGTATGGGGTCGTAGGTGCAAGCAAGAACACAGAAACAGGAATACCTTCTCACAAAGGGCTTTATTGCCAAGGTAAATATTAATAATTTAAAATAATAAGTGGTAACACTTTACAATAAGGGTACATTAATTAACATTAGTTAATGCATTAATAAGCACTTACTAACAGTTAATAACCCTTAACTAAGGTGCTTAATTATCATTTACTAAGGATGTTGTTGTTAACTAAGGTATTAATTAATGCATTACTTTAACATCAGTGAATGCAGTAATAAGCATTAACTAACTGTTAATAACAG
>JACXGM010037194.1:0-11173 GCA_016801145.1 Umbra pygmaea
CAGAGACAGGAATAAGAGGCAGGAATAAAGAGTGGAGGGGGCCTCAGAGACAGGAATAAAGAGTGGAGGGGCCCTCAGAGACACGAATAAGAGTGGAGGGGCCCTCAGAGACAGGAATAAAGAGTGGAGGGGCACTCAGAGACAGGAACAAAGAGTGGAGGGGGCCTCAGAGACAGGAATAAAGAGTGGAGGGGCACTCAGAGACAGGAACAAAGAGTGGAGGGGCCCTCAGAGACAGCGACAGTACAGGGCCCAGAATTTCATGCTACATCACTGGCTCAATGTGACAGCCTCGTGGGCTATTGGCTTGCGTCATGTATTATATTCATGACGCATTGCCTAAACTATAGTATGGGGCTTAAATAAACAATCTGCCTGTAAACAGCATGTCCATACACCTAGAAAGTCAGCATTCATTTTAAAAAAATCTGTCAAGGAATGACAGCTGTAAAAATTTGTTATTGCTTCCCCCTAGAGAGCGTTCTGCATCAGGACTTCAAGAACACCGCATGTAGAGCGTAGGTTGTAAAAAAATCCCGCCGCTGTGTTACATCTCCATTTCATACTTAGCAGGTGTCGATCAAATTCAGAATTCATCACTAAGTCCTTTTCTGAAATCCAAAGCATCAGCTTCGAGTGACTTTCACATGGACAATAGTCTGCATATAATTATCTGCGTGGTCCAATGTGCTGCTTAGTCTGAAAAGAATATAATTAACACCACTAGGATGTGTCATGATGAGAGCATGAATGACATCTGCTGCCAGATCAGCACTTGACTACCATCTAGTGGTGCTTGGTTGAACTGCACAAGTTAAAAATACCCTGTGTTCGTGTTGTTTCTCCTTCTGTATGGTCCAATCTCCTGTCTATAAGTACAACATAAATTGGCTCTCACCTGCTCTCTCTTGTTCCCTCCTCTCTATCTCATCCATGGCCAGCCCCTGATGCTGCCAGTACCCACTGGAAGCAGACTGTATTTTACCTGGAGGACTATCTGACAGTGAAGAAAGGAGAGGAGATATTGGGCAGTATCGCCGTCAGGCCAAACGAAAACAATGTGGTAAGGACACGCGGTGCTAAACGTGGGGTGGCAAGGTGGCCTAGTGTTTAGGGCTTCAGATTGCCCCCCCCCCAACTGCCAATCCCCTCAACTGCCAGGGCTTCAAGCCTTTGTTATTCTGTCTGTGAGCAAGTCAGTTAACCCTAATTGCTCCCAGGTCATTGTTGTAAATAAGAATTGTTTCTTAGTCAACTTACCTGGTTAAATAATGGTAATATGCTATGTTTTATATTTAAATAAAATGTTACAAAGCCAAACTAAAGTTTAAAAACTTTGAAAATGTATATATTGTGATGCCGTTTGTCCCTTTTTCTAAAAGAACATCAAGATTCATGTGATTCACATTTTGACTGAACTCTTTTTCCTTCTTGTGTTTTAGCGGGACTTGGAGTTCACCTTTGAGTTGGACTTCAAAGGACAGCTGTGCGATGCCGCCATTTCCCACGACTACAAGATGCGCTAGCTGACTAGCAAAGGCTGATAACTTCCTCATCAATCCCCTTTTGGACAAACCTTAAGAGTGGGAGGGAACAGGGTCTCCAAAAGGTCCAGGAGGGACATGAGGCACATCTGATAGATTAGTGTTCCAACACATGTGAAGTCATCAGAACAAGCCATTTGGAAGCAATAGCGCCATCTTCCACCACAGTACCTCACATTGTAAGACTGCCTTGAGCATGTCTTTGAATATAATTCCCCTGAACTAGATTTTTCCTTTTTTTCAGTTCTGGTTAAATTTGTGTTATTAGTACTAGAACTAAATGAGTTAGATGGTTTAGATGCTGGTCCAGGAACACATTCAGGGACCTTTCTCAAGGAGCAGACAACCCCTGAAGTATGACTCAGTGATCTTTCTGTTTGTTGGTCAGAAGAAAGTTATTGTTTATTCAAGTTGTTTATTTCGGTGCAGTATATTTTGTTGTTAATTAATAATGGTATTTTCTGCATGTTTATAATTGTTTACATATTGTTTGATTTATTGTATCATCTTTTGATCATAAGAGATATTCACAAATGCTACAGTATGTTTCCCGCATGAGGAAACAGAAAAAGTTGTTAGAGATTGAAACTTGGGAAAAATGTATAATATGTCATATTGTCAGTAGTTTTGTCAATTTGATTTTCGGGTGTGGCGTGCGAGTAACAATAAATACATTAATAAAAACAAACAATTAATTTCAATTATTAGTAAATAAAATAATATTTAATTATATTCTTCATCTGTGTTTTAATCAAGTTATTTAAACGCAAAAAGTTATAATTCTGTAGTTCTTATAGGACTTCATCTGACTAATCAATATTAATTTTACAAAACTATTATTTACAAGTACAGTGCATTCTGAGACAAATAGTGTGATTTTAACATCAACATAATGTGAAATCACTGTGAATAAAAACAAACAGTTCTATACATTTCAATGATCCACTTTCTCTACACAATACTAGGCAATACAATGGTATGCCTGTACACCAATAGTCATAAACCTCTACTAGAACACTTGCTCACAACGTATCATTCCACTCATAGAAAAGTCAAGAAATGTAAGTTGAAGTGTTATAATCTAGACTGGAGCTAAATCAACCATGATTCTGCATCCTCATCTAAATTTGGGACATTGATTAAAAAATGTCTGAAAATGGTAGATGTGGCTCTATTAGTGTGTCTTCATCTGCAGCATGCATTCCTCTTGATGGGCAGCGCCTCCAGCAGGACAACTGTGTCTCTCACACGATCCTCCTGGTCCTTCAGCACTCTGAACTCAGAGAGACGCACCCACATTACCAAGATGAGTCCCAAATCAACCTCTAACCCTACCCCCAAACCATAACCTCTGATGGGGATTACATCAACAAAACATTCCAGCATGTTCTACTTCATCAGAAGGCTTCCCCTCATTCTTACCTGGCCAGATGGACCATGGCCTCAGTCACATTGCATCCGGAGTAAGCGCTGACCTCGTAGAAAATCACACCGGTGTCCTACAAGCAAGGAGACACATGTCACTTTGACTGTTCCCTAGATTCCAAACTTTTCAGCCCACGACCCCCAAAATAAAGGTGCGCGTGACCTGTGACCCCTACTATCCTCGGAGGTGGTTAAAGTATACAAAGGTTGCATGAAACTGTGCACACACACTAATAGGCATAATTACAACACAAAAGAACACAACAACCAAACAACTATAATATTGTTTTATAGTAATTTACTCATTACTTTAATTTAAATATCAACATCACCTAATAAGATGGGTGGGCACAATGCCATTGCATGCAATGGCGCACACGCACAAATAGGCCTATCTAAACACGAGCATGTTTACAACAGAAAATAACACAACAATTAAACAACTATTTAAAAAAATGTTTTTTTATTTCTGGAAATCATCTCGTGACCCCCACCCGTACTTTTGGAACACCTGCGCTAGAGAGAAGCCCTACATCTGACAATGGTGGAGCTGTGTGAGGTCTCATCCATATTTACAGACCAACGGTGGAGCTGTGTGAGGTCTCATCCATATTTACAGACCACTGGTGGAGCTGTGTGAGGTCCCATCCATATTTACAGACCAATGGTGGAGCTGTGTGAGGTCTCATCCATATTTACAGACCATGGACCGACTTCTCTCTCCCTCCAAGTCAACTCACAATGGCCAAAGTCTCTGCGTCTTTGTGTGGCACCTCCCTCTCTGACGTCACATCCGTCTTGTTTCCCAGGAGGAGGATGGGAATGCCGTCACCTGCGGCATCCTGGGAAAACAAATCTCAGGGTTCAGTGGAAGGTCATTTAAAAAAATTTAGCAGCCTGATCTATCAGAATTCTGTGAAATGACCACGGACCCTTCAAAATCTGTGGCATTTTCATGGAAAAGACTGCGATGGGCACACAGTGAGACCTTGCTGTTAACTTAATCTAAGCCTTACCCAAACCCTTACCCTAACCTTAACCACTCAGAAACCTTGCTGCTAACTCCATGTAACATGTATTACATTGTAATGTATTGTTTGGAAACGTGGTGACAGTGAGGAAAAAAAGGATTAAAGAGCACATTTGCAACACGCCTGCATCGCGCTGCAATAGAAAACAAAATACATGCAAAGTGTCCGCCTGGATTTGAACTTGCAATCTGTGGGATGTGAGTCGCATGTCCACCATCGCTGTCCACCATCGCTGTTCTACCAACCTGCAAAATCTACGCTATTTACACTCTGCTATGTCATCATGCGATTCCGTGAAACTAACCCAGATTTTTAATTTAGGGGTCCGTGGTCATTTCACAGAATTGTTTGAGATCATGTTGACATTTAGATAGTAATAATGTACATTATTTCCTCGAAGAACATATATCTGCATTTCTTGTCATGTCTTTGCTTTAAAAGTCAAAACAACAAAAGCGTGCTGACCTTGACGTTGCTCAGCCAGGGTCGAACGGCCTTGAAGCTGCTTAGCACAGTGACGTCATACATAACGACCACACCATCTGCCTTCCTGAAGAACTGCTTGGTGATGCTGCGATACCTGGAGCCAACACAGCAAGAAGTCTCACAACCAGACAATGGAACTCTGCCGCTATATCTACCGCTATATCTGCCAGAAACATTTCACTGCTGGACTTGTTGGAAGAGCCCGTAGAAAAACACATGTCCTCTGGTCGTAGAGGAAAGTAGATCCCAGCACCCCAGGCCAGTGAAAAGCAAAAGGATAAAAAAATACAACCTGAAATAGTATGCTGATTGGCTTAAAAGAAATCCAGTCCAGACACTGAGTTTATCAAATTCAAAGAAAAGCCTGTAAGGCTTTACCCATTGGAGTGTATTATTGTCTTAGCCCACAAATGTAAGGTACTTGAACTTTGAAACCCAGGGTAAAGCCGTCATATGAAGTAGATCGTGATATGGCAGGGGGGGTTCCGCGTGGCGTAGTGGGCTAACTGTCTATGTCATGATAATCAGTGGTTCGAGCCTGACTATGGGATAACTGATATTTTCAAGACCTCCAGAATGAGGCAAAGTAAATTGGCATAATGCTGCCCGGGATTTGGTTTGAATAAATCTGAATACTATCCTGTCACGTCGCTCACCTAACAGGATTATTGGGAAAAATAATAAATAAATAGATATTGCAGCATGTGTTTGACATATTTTCCACTTTCTTACTTATGTCAATACAGCATAACAAGACACAAATTATATAAAAATAATGTAAATATATATTTTATACGGCCAAAAGTATGTGGACACTTGACCATCACACCCATATGAGCTTCTTGGACAAGATCATGGACGTTAATAGGGATTTGGTACCCCTTCCTTTGTGGCTACATCAGCTGACACTCTTCTGGGAAGATGTCAGGCATTGATGTTGGACGAGAAGGTCTGACTGCAATTGCCATTCCAATTCATCCCAAAGGTGTTCAATATGTCTTTATGGACCCTGACTTATGCACAGGGGCACAGTCATGATGGAACAGGAAAGGCCCTTCCCCAAACGGTTTCCACAAAGTTGGAAGAACTCAATTGTCCAAAATGGCTTTGTATCTTGAAGCAATAAGATGACACTTCATAAGGGGCCGAGCAAAAACCCTGAAATAATTCACCATTAGTAGGGGTGTCCAAATGCCTTTGTATGTATGGTGTATTTCTTTTATTTTTTTACCTTGCATCTGTTAATGATTATAACATCCCTTTTGACTATAATATTTTGTTTCTATTTCCCTCCAAAACACCTGAGGCTTTTTTTAACATAAAGGATATATGTTAACCACAAGTTCAGACTCTCTGCTATTCCTTATAATCACATAATTATTACCACAATAGTAGGGATGTTAACCTTGTAGTTTTCTGGTTAAATATCAAATCGGGCCATCATACCATCATGACAAATTGATCATCCTCATCTACCAATAGTTAGCCCGGTAAATATTCCCCAGGTCACTACATTACACACATACCACAATAAGGAGTATATAGTTAAAATGTGCTATTATCCAGAGATTGAAATACCAACAGCAAACCTAAACATTAGTTTTGTTTGTTTTGTTAAAAGGAAAGTTACATTCTTGTACCTGCACCCAAGCAAAAATATTTAGAGGCTAGGAGCAGGGCAGCTGACAGGGGGGGACAACCGGGTATGTTGTCCCGGGCCCAGTCCTGAGGGGGGCCCCAAATTTTGTTTTTGCACAGTAATTTTCTTTAGCAGGGGGCCCAAAATGTGGAGTTTGTCCCGGGCCCACAGATTCCTGTCAGCAGCCCTGGCTAGGAACACAATGTTTCTACTGAATGTCATGATATTTACTGTTAGGAATTGGGCAACAAATTGGGCACTTACCTCTCCTGTCCAGCTGTGTCCCACAGCTGCATGGCTACCTGTGTGTTATCCAGCATTAGGGTCTTCACACTGTAGTCAATACCTGTCACAGGGGGCACACAAAGGAACTTTATACACAGTAAAAACGGCTGTGTTAAATCAACACCCTAAGTGTTAAATTAACACTCTCAGTGTTTATATAGGTCCAAATTGACACTGAAGAGTGTTAATTTAACACATAGGGTGTTGATTTAACACAGCCGTTTTTACTGTGTACAGCATATTTAAATACACTGCAACACAAAGAATACAGACTTGGTTTTTTGACATATTTTGCTGCTAAATACAAGTGATTAGCTAGTTAGCAAAATGTTGTTTTACTTAATTGACAGCTGGTTGAAGTCTAATTAAAGAAGTCTACTGAAAGAAGTCTAATTAAAGAAGTCTGATGAAAGAAGTCTAATTAAAGAAGTCTGATGAAAG
The DNA here is from genome assembly GCA_016801145.1 of Umbra pygmaea. Taxonomy (NCBI): domain Eukaryota; kingdom Metazoa; phylum Chordata; class Actinopteri; order Esociformes; family Umbridae; genus Umbra; species Umbra pygmaea. Next base: position 6,852 of record JACXGM010037194.1, read on the forward strand.
AAAATTTAAAGAGTGACCACTAGAGGGACTTTGCTGGTTCTCAAGCCTGCCGCTTCAGTAATTCAAAATCTACCACTGACCAAAGCTCTGGTATTTTATCTGTAAAAAGTATATCCAACTTTCTACCAAAGAAAAACATAGAAGAGAATTCAATTAATTAGAGGTGACTTAATCCGCATTAGTACCATTTTTCTCGCTGCTAAGGTTCTAAGACGGGAAGTGTGACTTTAAAAGCCTTTTCATGTGATCCTTCTATGCTCCCTGTTTGCTCCCTAGCATTTCAGTACTAGCGATTCAGGTAGCATTGCAAGGCTAGCTTAGCCCTTCAAACGTTTGACAGTGAACACACACACAAACTACAGAGATATGATGTGACAGAACACTACAGTGAGACAGGCGCTGATGCCATGTTCATGTTTCTCACCCACAGTGGCAGAGGTGGGGGAGTGGAAGCGACCATCACAGAAGCATCGCAGCAGAGAGGTCTTGCCCACACTGGAGTTGCCCACGAGAATCACTTTAAACAGGCGGTCAGGGGTGCGCACAGCCCCCTCCTTCACTTTCTGAAAGGATGGAAAGGGAAAAAAATTGTAGTGATCATATTTAAAAAAAATGTAATAATGAAAGAGTAGTTGTAATGCTCAACTCAAAGACAGCTGTGTTCTAATTGTTGTTGTTTTATTAGTTCAGCAGTGGCCTACCAAACTAGGTTTGTAGGTTTGGAATCAACTTAATTTGAACTTAGTCACAATATGAGACGCATCACGTATACACAATATGAGACGCATCACGTCAAGACAGCTACTCACATGTTGGGTCTCCTTGCCGACGGGCTGAACTCGTGTCGAGGAAGGGGCTTTCCTCATTCGGCTGAAACGCACTCTGCCTTTAGAAAGGGACGCTGTGGTGCCCGGAGATGTTACAGGAACAGGGCCGACCACGATGCTACTCTCCAGATCCTCTCCGTCGCCTTCCTCGCCCTCGTCTCCCTCACTGAGCTGGTGCATCAGGGGCTGGGAACCTCCCTGGAGAAGGTGGGGGAGGTGGTCCTCCTCGATGGAGATAACCCGACGGAGAGGCCACCCATCTGGGGGAGCATCCAGCCCGTCGACCCCCGTCTCTGGCTTCCTCTGACTCTCCATCTCCCTCCCTCTCTCCCTTTGTCTTTCTCTTAATGAGGGGTTCATCTCTGACTCAAATTTGGAGATCCTCTCTTTCACCCTCACCCCCCTCACCCCCTCCGCCTCGACTTCAACCGCCGGCGGAACCTTCCCATGCGCCGCTTGTGTAGAGGTGTCGGAGTCGTCGTAACCGTTTGCAAGGCCGTCGTTGGCTTTCGGCAAGTGCGGTGGACAACAGGCGGCAAGGTCTTCCTCGCTAGATGAGGAGGTAGAAGATGGGGAGGAGACAAATGAGATTTGAAGGTTCTCTATGGGCAGCGCCTCAAGGAACTCAAACGAACCTGCATTCAGCAGTGAGGCTCTTTGGAGACAGGAGGAAAAAACAAAGAGGATATTGGATGAAGTGTTTCTGAGTCTTCAGAAGAACCTAATGAGTCCCAGATTTTATTATGTTAGTCCGTTAGGTGCTGAGTGCCACAGAAGAAAGCAGCGAAGAAGCATCCATTTTAAATGTATTGTAATTATTTATGCAACTGCAAAAACCCTCCTTTCTGTAAAGTAGATAAATTAAATTGATCCTAATTTACTGCCTGAGATTCAACAACATTTATTTGATTTCACATCCTCTGTTGTGATTATGTCCAGACCACTCCTAAAGGAAATTACCTTTTTATCGGTTGCTGGCCCGTGTCAGCGAAAACATTTGCCAAGCCTGCTCTTTGCATTTGTTTCTTTTTGAGGGAGTTCCTTGGGTTCTGGGGAGTAAAAAGTACAATAATTTCATATTTTTTACAGTACAAATTATAACAACTGGGTAATACAAACTCGTGACTATGTATAAAGTATACACCGAGCACCATAATTAATTGGACGGTGACATTTGTTTTGTGCTTTTGGTTCTGTACTCTAGCACATTGAGTTTGAAAGGAGACAATGACAATTAGGTTGAAATGCAGTGTCAGCTTTAATTCGAGGGTACATTCATACATATCAGATTAACTGTTCTGTATCGTGAAGAATGAGACAGCAGTTGCGAGGAGTAGTGTAGGTAGATGCGGTATGAGGAAAGCAGAAATACTAAACCAAAACCTAGGGCAGACTGTGCCCAAACTAAAGTCAGCCTAAACAAGGGCTGGAGTTAAACAGCAAAAATGTAGTAGCATAAGGTCTGTATGCAATACTCACATCATCAACACAACAGCGTTGTACATAAGCACATGTACATAAGTATTCACAGCCTTTGCCATGACACTCAAAATTAAGCTAAGGTGCATCCTTTTTCCAATGATCATCCTTGAGATGTTTCCTCAATCTGACTAGAGTCCACCTGTGGTAAATTCAGTTGATTGGATATGATTTGGAAAGGCACACACCTGTCTACATAAGTTCCCACAGTCAACAGTGGATGTCAGAGCACAAACCAAGCCATGAAGTCCAAGGAATTGTGTGTAGTCTTCTGAGACAGGATTGTATCGAGGCACAGATATGGGGAAAGTTACAGAAAAATATCTGAAGCATTGAAGGTCCCAATGAGCACAGTGGCCTCCATCATCTGTAAATGGAAGACGTTTGGTACCACCGAGGCCAGAGGCGTCGCTGGCGGTAAGGCCATCGCGTTCACCTGGCAACACTGTGTGGTGGGGCCAGCCCCACCACCAACGACGCCTCTCACCGGGTTTCTTCCTAGAACTGGCCACCCAGCAAAACTGAGTGATTGGGGGAGAAGCGCCTTAGTCAGACAGGTGACCAAGCCCCCGATGGTCACTAACAGAGCTCCAGCATTTCTCTGTGGAGAGAAGAGAACCTTCCAGAAGAACAACCATCTCTGCAGCACTCCACCAATCAGGCCTGTATGATAGAGTGGCCAGACGGAAGCCACTCCCCAGTAAAAGGCACGAGAGCCCGCTTGGAGTTTGCCAAAAGGCACCTGAAGGACTCCCAGACTATGAGAAACTAAATTCTTTGGTCTGATGAAAGATTGAAATCTATGGCCAGAATGGCAGGCATCAAGTCTGAAGGAAACCAGGCACTGGTCATCAGCTGGCCAATACCATTCCTCTAGTCAAGCATGGTGGTGGCAGCATCATGCTGTGGGCATATTTTTCAGCGGCAGGACCTGGGAGCCTAGTCAGGATTGAGGGAGATAAATGCAGCCATGTACAGAGACGTCCTTGCTGAAAACCTGCTCCAGAGTGCTCTGGACCTCAGACTGGGGTGAAGGTTCATCTTCCAATGGCACAATGACCTTAAGCACACAGCCAAGATAACAAAGAAGTGGCTACAGGACAACTCTGTAAAAGTCCTTGAGTGGCCCAGCCAGAGCCCAGACTTGAACCTGATTGAACATCTCTGGAGAAATCTGAAAATGGCTGTGCACCTATGCTCCACATCCAAACCGGATGGAGCTTGAGAGGTCCTGAAAAGAAGAATGGGAGAAACTGCCCAAAAATTTGTGTGACAAGCTTGTAGCATCACACTTAAAAAGACTTTAGGCTGTAATTGCTACCAAAGGTGCTTCAACAAAGTATTGAGCAGAGACCGTAAATACTTATGTACATGCACGTTTTTTTCTTCAAACACTTTTTTCACATTGTCATTATGGAGTATTGCTTATAGAATGTTGAAGAAAATAATAAATGTAATCAATTTCGGAATAAGGGTGTAACATAACAAAATGTGGAAAAAGTGAAGCGCAGTGAATACTTTCCGCATGCACTGTATATAGACCTCAAGTAAGGGCTGCATTCAGGTATTCTGCATTGCACCATGCTTAAAAAACCTATATGGAAACTCTTCTCAAGTCAAAGTCAAAGTCAAAGTGGTTTATTTATCATATGCATTGAACAACATACATCATCCTATGCAGTTATGGTTTTTTATTTTTGTTTGTATTTATGGCTCTATCTTATGGCATTAAGACGGATGTGAGCACTGTAATTTCCATTTTTATGGATGAAATAAACTTGACTTGACTTGACTTGACTTGACAGAGAAATTCTTACTGACATGGCTCGGCGATTCTATGCAGTGGGCTTAAAAACAAGAATTACAACAATATAGAATTTTAAAATAGGAATGACAATAGTAATAATAGTAATAGTAATAATGATAATAATAAAACGCTATGTACTGAGCAGTGGTCTGGAAAAAGTTCAACAGTAGAAGCAGTAAACATTATAGAATTGGCATGGAAAATTGTTT
>JACXGM010037195.1:0-11173 GCA_016801145.1 Umbra pygmaea
TTGGCAACAATGCAAAATGTTATGTTTGGCGTAAAAGCAACACAGCTCATCACCCTGAACACACCATCCCAACTGTCAAACATGGTGGTGGCAGCATCATGGTTTGGGCCTGCTTTTCTTCAGCAGGGACAGGGAAGATGGCTAAAATTGATGGGAAGATGGATGGAGCCAAATATAGGACCATTCTGGAAGAAAACCTAATGGAGTCTGCCAAAGACCTGAGACTGGGACGGAGATTTGTCTTCCAACAAGACAATGATCCAAAACATAAAGCAAAATCTACAATGGAATGGTTCACAAATAAAAATATCCAGGTGTTAGAATGGCCAAGTCAAAGTCCAGACCTGAATCCAATCGAGAATCTGTGGAAAGACCTGAAAACTGCTGTTCACAAACACTCTCCATCCAACTTCACTGAGCTCGAGCTGTTTTGCAAGGAGGAATGGGCAAAAATTTCAGTCTCTCGATGTGCAAAACTGATATAGACATACCCCAAGCGACTTACAGCTGTAATCTCAGCAAAAGGTGGCACTACAAAGTATTAACTCATAAAAAAAATAAGTTTTTTATTTGTTAAAAAAGTTTGAAATATCCAATCAATTTCGTTCCACTTCATGATTGTGTCCCACTTGTTGTTGATTTTTCACAAAAAATTACTGTTTCATATTTTTATGTTTGAAGCCTGAAATGTGGCAAAAGGTTGAAAAGTTCAAGGGAGCTGAATAGTTTCGCAAGGCACTGTATATTTGAACTGAGATATGGACTCCTACAGTGTTTGGTTATGTCTTGTATTCCTTGGTTTGTTTTAGTTCCCCTTGGTGTCCCTTCAGTGCTGTGCATGGTGTTTTAGTTCTTCCATTTATTCTGTGTAATGTTCCTTTAAGTGTGCTCCTTTTAGTTAGTTCCTTCCTGTGTTTGTTTCCCTTCATTTTAGCCACGCCTCTCTCCTTCTAGGTGTAGAATAGGAGTTGGGTAACTACTGTATTGGCTTGATTAGTGATTATGTACAGCCCTGTAATATTAAATAGTTAACTCCACTATATAAGGAGCCCAGACTAAGGAGAGAGTGTTGGGCATTGTGATCTTTGATCCTGAAACGGTGTGACTTGTTTATTTGAATTATTCCTGGATCCGGGAGCTGCTATGTATCAGTTCTGTTTGATTTCTAGTATGAAAGTGTAGGCGTACAGTGCATGTTTGTATTACTTTGTATCAGTGTCCGTGCCACTACAAGAGCACGATAATGAAATTGTATTCACTGGTTGCTTTCGCTTTCTCCCATTACGTTACACGTATATGTTCACACCTGGACCTGTTGATTCATTAAATGCCTATGGAATACAAGCATCATACTGCTATCGTGTCTCCCTCTCTCAACCACGCACCACACCATGACAGGTAAGTCCAGTGCATTTCACTATTTACTCTTTTACTGTGCATTGATGCACCTGAAATTATTGTACTTGCTTTTTTATAGTAATTTTATTGAATATTTAATGTATTGAAGTATAAGCCTCTGAGTGCAATAGTACAACAAAGGTATACTTAATGAAGAACAGCCATTTACTGAACATAAATTAATGACATTTGCATTGCTGTCAAGTAACTTATTTTATAATAAATGACAGTACACTGATCATCATGTTTGCTTGATTTGCCCTCAACTGCCGTCAGTCATTTAATTTGAAGCACTTGAAGAGAATCTGAATGGATCAATATTTACCTTTGTTGACGTTATCTGAAAGTAAAAAAAGTAAACAAGATAACAGTGATGTTTTGAGTAATGATACAGTGAATAGTGTAATGGCAGGAGAAGCCTAACAGTTTCCTCCTGTCCTGCAAAACAGAGAAACTGTACAAGAGGTTTTGGTAATCCAAATACACTTTAATGACAAATCAGTATAATGACAGATCAGTAAAGCTGAGTCCACTCCCCGGGGTCAAGCGGACTCCAAATCTAAGGGTTACACTCAGGATGGCAGCTTGGGGTGTCAGTGGCAGCCAGCAGGACCCCAGGAGTGGAGGGGTCTCCAGGACTGGAGGGCCCAGGATTAGCCAGTGCAGGGAGCCCTGGGTCAGGCAGTTCAGGGGGCCCTGGATCAGCCTGGGCAGGGGGCCCTGGATCAGGCAGGGCAGGGGGCCCTGGGTCAAGCTGGGCAGGGGAACCTAGGTCAAGCTGGGCAGGGGGCCCTGGGTCAGGCTGTGCAGGGGGCCCTGGCTCCGGCTGTGCAGAGGGCCCTGGCTCCGGCTGTGCCGGGGGGGCTGGTTCCGGCTGTGCAGGGGGCCCTGGTTCCAGCTGTGCAGGTGTTCTGGATCAAGCTGTGCAGGGGGCCCTGGTTCCAGCTGTGCAGGTGTTCTGGATCAAGCTGTGCAGGGGGCCCTGGTTCCGGCTGTGCAGGGGGCCCTGGATCCGGCTGTAGATTCCAGCACTGTGGAGGGCCCAGTAAACTCTGTTGCAGAGGGGGGCCCAGTAAACTCTGTTGCAGAGGGGGGCCCTGTAGACTCCAGCGCTGGGTCTTTGAACTCCAGTGGCAGAGGCAGGGAGATGAACTCCAGGGCCCAGGCAGCTGGGAGTTGGTGAGCCGGCTGAGCAGGGGACTGGAGGAGGTGAACCGGCTGAGCAGGGACCTGGAGGAGGTGAGCCGGCTGAGCAGGGACCTGGAGGAGGTGAGCCGGCTGAGCAGGGACCTGGAGGAGGTGAGCCGGCTGAGCAGGGGCCTGGAGGAGGTGAGCCAGCTGAGCAAGGGCCTGGTCGTTAGCTGGCTGAGCAGGGGCTTGGAGTGGAGCCAGCTGAGCAGGGGCCTGGTCGTGAGCTGGCTGAGCAGGGGGCTTTAGGTTAGGCTGGTCCTCTCTTTCAGCAGCCTGGGCATGGTGTAAGGGAAGCAGCTTCAGCTGGATGTCGACTAAGGGGCATGTGGCAGGTGTAACATCTGTGCACACCCAACATGGCTCACTGGTGTGTGTATACGGTGCAAAACAGGCCCCTGGTAGGGCTAATGCTGACTGCCCTGGCTGCCAGTCCGATGGTGACTCAGCCTGTCTGCAATGCCCATAGCCCCCCGATGAAATTCTTGGGGAGACCCCAATCCACCTCCTCATCTGAAGGAAACAGGTCCCCATCATCCTCATCTGAAGAAAACAGGTCCCCATCCTTCTCTTCATAAAAGGGCCAACAGGGAGGTGTGTATCTGTATTTCTCCCCCAAGTCCCAGATGGTCTGAATGGATGATGCCTCTACAGGCTGTTCTCTCCCCATGGTGGGATAAAGGTGAGAACAAGCAGCCTGCATCTCTCCTAATTTAGCTCCTCCCCAAGCCAAGGAAGAGCTCTCTGCTGTCAGTCTTGTAGTCTTTCTTCTGTGGCACTTTGAGTACATATCTCAGTTCATGTTAACGCCAGCCCTCACTGGGCTGGGCGTTACACATATCTAGATCAACTCTTTCAAACTTGTTACGGAGTTGATGTAATAAGGATGTTCTATTTGCTGTGTACCTTTCTCATTAGGTATATATAGTTTTTTCTCTGCACTTACAGATTTTAGTTTGGTACGAAATGTTAAGAAAACTAATTAAATGCTATTTTCTACAACTCAGAACTTAGGCCTACTTTGGGAAGTCCTCCGAATTAATTCCTTAATAAATGGTAATGTTATTAAACAAGTTTTTTCCTACAAATATCTTGGTTTTTGGTTAGATGACAATCTGTCTTTTAAAACACACATGAATGAGTTGGTTTAGTAGCTTAAGATTAAAGTTTTTTAGCCAGCAACATAGCGCCCAATATTCCAATGCTGGTTTGCTTCTTAAGGTACACAGGTTCAGGCATGGGCAATCCCTGGATGGGAGACCAATGCAGCTGGAGATGGTATTAGAAAGCCTCTGGTCTAAAGATCATTCCCAATGCCCCAAGGCAGTGATGGGGAGATCTACCCTATGTAGGGTGCCATCTTTCGAATGGGACATTATACGGGTGTCTTGACTCTCAGTGCTCACTAAACATCCCATGGCACTTACCATAAGAGTAGGGGTGTTAAACCTGGTGTCCTGGACAAGATTCCAATCTGGCCATCATACCATCATGGCAACCTAATCATGCCCACTCTTCAATTAGTTCATTCATCTCCTTCCCTCCCCCCACTTCTCCACAGGCCATTGCTGCAAATTAGAATATGTTTTCAGTCAACTTGCCTGGTAAAATAAAGGTTAACTCAGTGCCATAAACCTACATTATAGGTCTTGACTCCAATGCTTGTGATTGGTTTAGTAACTATCTTAAGACCATTGTTTCTGACAGAGCCAAGTCTAATTTTCTTGAGGTATGTATGGGTGTACCGCAGGGTTCCATCTTAGGTCCTGTTCTTTTTACTCTTTATATGAATGATATTGGTCTGTCCATTAAAGACTGTACCTTCCACTTGTATGCAGACGACACAGTTATCTACTCTATAGCCCCATCCATTGATGTTGCAGTATCACAATTGCAGTCTGCTATTGAACTAGTTCCTGATACAAATACCAAAGTATATGAATAGACTGTGATCTTTCATTTAAGAAACATATTTATGAGCTTGTTAAGAAGCTTAAATGCAAACTGGGCTTTCTTTATAGAAATAAGGCATGCTTCTCACATGCCACCAGGAAGCATATTGATCTATCAACATTTTTACCTGTCCACGACTATGGAGTTACTATTTACACCTGTGCTGCAGATGTGAACCTGAGATCTCTTGAACCGGTTTAACACAGTGCTCTGCGTTTTATCACCTCAGATAGTTTTAACACTCATGATTGTTTGCTTTATCAAAAGGTTGGCTGGACTTCCTTAAAAACACGTCGATTATTGCACCTCTCCCAGTTTGTTTAAAAAGCCCTTCTACAGAGGCTCCCTAACTATTTATCTTCACTTTTGGAGTTCAGAGTCCCTAATTACAACACAAGATCTCAGGACTGGTTGACATTAGACACTCCCTTTGTAAAGACAAAATATGGCAGATCTGCATTTAAGTATCTAGCTCCTCATATGTAGAACGACATTCAGGTAGTTCTTCATTTGGATTCATTAGTTTCTTTAAGCCAGTTCACTGCTTTGGTTAAAAACGTTTATAGTGAAAAATGTGATTGTTTTAATTACGGTAACTTGGATTGTTGGTATATATGTCTTCAAATATTTATTTTATATTGTACTGTATTTGTGCCATTTCTATGGTTGTGTTCCCAGGGCACACTTGTAAATGAGACCCTGGTCTAAATGTGGTTTCCATGGTTAAATAAATAAAATTATTTAAAAAATTATAAAAATTATACGAATTCCAGCTGGGGGCGACACATGTGGTTGTAAAAGAGGTCAGTTTCTGTAGAAGTCTATGAGACATCTCACTTCATTTATTACCTCAATAAACATTTTCATAATAAGTTTAGGGTCTCAATCGCTAGTTTTAAATATTCTGCAATACAGAATGCTGTCAATTTTTTTAATTATGGTCTTGTTTATTTTAAAATCGGTGATAAAGCGGGGGTGTTTTAGGGCATGGCTATGATGTGATTGACATTAACTGGGCCAGTGAAAATGTGTAACTTAACGTAGAGTGTAAGCAGCATTGCCAACTCTCAGCTAAAGTCACAGTCAGATAACGCCTCTAGTCTAAAATTGTCACATCCCATATTCACAAACCTCCTGACGATCATCAGATCGTCAGATTTGCCCCACCTGGACAATCAGTGGCCACGTCTGGCAAATTCAGATTCAAATGCTTGTCATGTAGATGCTACATAAGTGACTACAAGAAGCAAAGATCCAAGGTTTTAATTTTAATCTACGCTTAGGCGTATATTTTGCTGGCCAATGTATGTCGGAGGTATTGGGTCCTCGGCGATTCCCACCATTCGTTCTTTTTCTGAAATACAAAGCAACACATTGAAGCATTTTGCTTATGTCGAATTAATATATATGTGTTAACAAATGTTATTTTTACTGGTATACAACTTGGATTATATACTAAGCGAAAGTAGCAATTCAATATAAGTGCTGCATCATATACAGTAAACTGTATGACATGTCTCTCTTATTAGAAACATAGTGGTAGCAGCAACATTATATAATTTCACTCAAATACATAGATACAAATCGTAGTTATGGCACATTAGTAGAACAGGCGTGCCAATGTTGAACTATTAAATGTTACCGCGTTACACATTTGATGTACAGTAGCGAACAATAATATAAAACATAAGAATGTATTCGGCTACAGAGCTCAAGGTCTAAAAACACTATCTTACCTGATATTGTGAGTGCATTTTCTATCTCACGCCAGAGTTGTTTTTTACCTCGTCTGTTTACATCCATCGGTGCGTTTGGTCTATACAGTAGATGTTTACTGCTCTGGTCACTTCCGTCTTTCTTTGAGCACTGATTCGCTAGCAAAATCCTAAAAACGACGAAGAAGAAGCTAGCTATACAGCCAATCAGAGTGTTCCCTGTCACCACCCCCACAGGCCGACGGCCATGGAAGCCTGAAAAAAAGGCCAACGGAGACCAACCCACCACGACTGTGAGGCACACACCGAACAGGCTACAGCGACGGTCGGTCACCGTTGGCCCATCTAGTCCAGACGCCCAACTATCTGGTTGGTGTGTCCGGGCCTTTAAAACTTGCGATTGAGACCATAAACTCATTATGAAAATTTTTACTGAGGTAATAAATCAACTGAGAAGTGGCTGACTTTCTCATAGACTTCTACAGAAACCGAACTCTTTTGCAACCACACATGTCGCCCCCAACTGGAATTCGGATAGAATGCAGGTTTATGGCACTTCAGCATTTGCTTCACTTTCCCAAACTGGATGCTAGCCTTGTGTGTGGACAGAGATTTTTTTAAACCGTGCTTGTGTGGACGAGATTTTTTTTTAAACGATGGAATAAAATCTCTGTTTACAAAAATACCTGTGTACGTGTGTAGAAGGTCTGACTACAGAAACAAATCATGTCTGTCGCATCAGCATATCAAAGATATTGTGCAATCCACTTTTATGTCCCAACTTGACTATGGTGATGTGCTATATGCATGTTTCTGTACTGAAACTGTTGGATGCAGTTTATCATTCAGCATTACGTTTTATCACAGCTGCAATTTCAGACTTGTCATTGTCTATTATATACTACAGTCGGATGGGACCCTCAAGAAGGTAAAGGTGTTGGTTAATGTTTGCATATAAGACTATCACACAAAAACACTTCCAGTCTATATGACAACAAAAATAACCAAGAGAAAAAGCAGTTACCAAACACGTTCTCAATATTGGATTGTACTAGAAATACCAAGGGCGTACTCAGAACTGGGCAAAACTGCTTTGAAATATTTTGCCCCAAAGTTATGAAATGCTACTCACTGACCTTAAGCTTAGCAAACTGGTGTCAAGCAGACAGTTTATCTCTGATAAATGTTTTTTTTATTCTTAATTGTGTTTTTCTTAATTATATTTTTTTATTTTATATTTAGATTTTTATATATGTTTTTATGGTAATACTGGGCTCAGATGTTAAAGAGACGGCTCTCAGTTTATTTTCTCTGTATGTAAAGGTAAATTAAATAAGGCAAGGTTGTAATCGTGAATTGGACATCACGTATGTTGTAGGGTAGAAAAGGTAATGAAAAAAATCATAATAATAAAAAAAATGTTGTCATCTAAATATTGTAACTATGCCCAAAGTTTTTACAGGTTTTTTACTACTCTCTAAATCCGCTCTAAATGTAGGTACAAATATTTCAATGATCCGTGAACATTGGGGTTATACACCTTACAGTCTTTTTGAAAATGGTCCGTTCTAGGCTGTTCCATAACGTGCAAATTCAAGGGGGATGGGGGTGCTCATTAACAAATCTACAAATAAATAAAACAAGTCTGATATTTCTGACAGAAAACAGGACTACACATAGTAATTCGAATTGTGTTTCATAATGTTTAATTTTAAAATAGATTCAGAATATTATTTGAATATACATATGCATTTTTAGTACACCCCTTACTTTCCCACTGATTTACAATCTCCCGGGTGCGAGTCTCTCCTGCCTGTCCCTCTTTGTCCAGCGGCGACAGTAGGCCGAGATTAATATGGCCAAATTTGCATGTTTGTATGAATTATTATTTTAAGAACTATTACAAGAGAAACCATATACCGTGTGAGGACTGGTATATCGGCAATGACACACCTGGGAGTTTCATATTAACGGACTACAGAGCAAGCAACCGAGAAAGGGTATAGTTTGCTTCTCCACAATGCTAGCAGGATAGTTAGCTTTTCGTAGCTAACATTAGTTAGTAAGCTAATAAACATTTTAGCTAGCTATTAACGTAGGCTAGCTAGTAGAGACAAATATGTTGTGCCACTTGCTATCATCGATGCCGAACCTGTCATTTACTAAATTGAATGTAGATCGTGTATTGCTATAATTCATAATCTACATGTTACCTATCACTAACATGTATATATAGCCACGGTTAGCTAACTAGCTAAACTATTAGCTATCTACTCTAAATGTGATAGCTAGTTAGCTAGCTAACATTAGCTAACGTTGTTATCCAACCAGCTAACGTTACGTTAGCTATAGCTTATTTGCCACACATCTGTAAGTGATCATTTTTAGAGGGAGGAGGGGGAGTGTTCAGCAACTTACGTTTTGCAAACTCTAGACAGTTTCATTAAGCCTGGCTCTTCATCTTGTGCAAATTAGCTGTTGATACTAACCTGGGCAGGTTTTATTAAGTTTGTTGGCCACCAAACTCCGTGACAGTCATTTGAGTCAAAGAGCGGAATAAGATATCCAGATGTAAAACGAGTTCTTATTAATTGTAAGGGGACACATTACCTGTCTGTTATCGATCTATAGAAATAGTCCTCAAAATCCAAAGACTGTTTATGACTCCCCTTGCGAGTATTGCTCTCGTCCAAATTCTCAAGACTATTCGTCATTTTACATTTTTCTTCCATATGAACGGTGACATGGCACCGCACCGACAGTCATATTAATGGCTGCCGAATCGGGGAGACTACTGGCTGGACAAGGTCAAGGAAAGCGAGGCAAAGGTAGGAATCTGATCATTTGTCCATTCCCAGATCAGAACCAATCATTACCGCTTTTCCAAATGCACCAGACGTGTGTTTTAAGAACTCTTGGTGCATGACAGTTCTGTCACGGGGTTTATGTCTTGCCCTTCCTCTCATGTCATGAATGTTGTTTCTAACTTAATTTCTGTTCTCATCATATGTTATTCTATAATTTCCTTACCTATACCTACTTTGAGCTTCCACCTCTGCTTCTCTATTGCTTGGATATTGTGGTTGTCAAACCCTCACTTGTCCGTCATTGATTCATTGTTCCTAGTGCTTTGTTTTAGAACCCAAGTCTACAGTAAATTTGTATGGTTCATTGGTACATTACACAACAAAACCACAATCCCAAAAACATTTTGTAGGGAATGTGAACTAGAGATGTGCAGTTTGCAAATGATTTGTTCATTTTGAACCACTCTTTACTGACTCGAGATGTGACTCAATTGAACTGTTCCATCGAACGGCTGGAAACAGATTTCTGCAACATGATCACAGGAAGAATTCATAAGAGGTCCTCCCCCTGAAGTGCTTGACACCAACGGCTGCTTGTTTTAAATTTGGAAAGATCAAATAGATCAAGCTGCAGCAGCATAAAGACTAGAGCCCGACTGATATAGTATCGGATAGATGTTATCGGCCGATATTGGGTAATATCGGTAAATGCAATTATAATGGCCAATAAATGAATATTTAAAAAAATCTAATAAAAACCTGCCTCTGCTGGACTGGAGCTATTGAGGCCTGACAGATTCAGTACACAAGTTCATATACTGTATATAGTTTATATTTTGCTGCTGTTGTTTTTTATCAGAACTTATAGAACTTCACAGATTTTTTTCCCCAGTCTTGTTCAAAGTTATACTTATGATGCTATTACTGGTAACTTTGATTTTTGTATTTGTTCAAAGGACTTTAAGGTTCATATCTTAAGTTTGTATTTTTATACATTTTATTTATCAGAACTTTAATATATTTTTATGTTCTGTTGTGACAATAACAGAAACAAGTTTATTTTTAAACTGCAATATCATATTATTTTAGTGAGGTTTCACAAATACCTACAAATAACAAATTTTAGGGAAATCTGTTTATGTTCTGTTACTCATTTTTGTATTATTTCTTTAAATATATATTGTCCAATATATCGGAATATCAGATTTTTTTAATCACCAAATATTAGTATTGATATCGGCCTTAAAAATTCCTTTATAGGTTGGGCTCTAATAAAGACACATTTAAACTGTTAGCCTAATTGGATGCAGGTTGATAATATTGAATGCAATTTTATCATTATTTATTGTCTGAGAAATTCCCATACATGAGACCCTACTCAATCCCTACCTAATTTATAGATTTTTTTTCTAATATAATAGAAACCGCTTTATACAACCCAGACTGTTTAAACGTGCAATATGTAATTTTTGGCCGCCAGGGGGCTCTCAATCAAAACAATAGCAAAAGATGTACTTGGATGACGTCGGGAAGTAGCGTGGGATCATGGGTTTTGTTATCGTCGTCAATGACAACCTTCCAATCTAGCGTCTCCAGCAGAAAAAATGTTCACTGACAAAGTAATGTATTGTTAAAAATATTATAACTTTATTCACGTTATGTTTGGCGGCTCCCTGGAACTTAGAACAACTAGAGCAGTCACAGGTTATATGACGTCATTTACGGGCGACAAAATGAAACGTCCCGTGTCTTCGAATTATATTACAAATTTCTCTGGATTTGAAAGTTAGTGGAAACATTTAGGATAATGTAAGTACACAACTAAGAAATATATATAATATAGGTATAGTGATGTTTGCTTTTAATGCAAAGTATGTATTTTGTTATAGTTTTGATTGATATTACATATTGTACCTTTAACCCATTTACTCCTAAAACGCCTGCTAAAAACGCCTATAAAAACCTATGGTATTCTAGGATGAACATCCTTATCTCCTGAGGGTTTTCTGAAAAAATACTAAGAATTGTCCACGTCTACCAAAACCTTAATATCTAAGCCTCTGTAGCACATAGAAACATGAAATAAAATTCATTTTAAAGGTAGGAATCCCA
>JACXGM010037196.1:0-11173 GCA_016801145.1 Umbra pygmaea
GTGTGTGTGTGTGTGTGTGTGTGTGTGTGTGTGTGTGTGTGTGTGTGTGTGTGTGTGTGTGTGTGTGTGTGTGTGTGTGTGTGTGTGTGTGTGTGTGTGTGTGTGTGTGTGTGTGTGTGTGTGTGTGCGCGCGCGCGCGCATGCGCGCGCAATTCCTCCAGGCTTACAGTACATTGACTCTTTTTGAATGCCAAAAATCTTTTTTTTTATATCCCAGTAATGTTTAGAAGGGGGGCAAAAGTGCATTGCCATGGAAATGTCTCCCTTGTGTGTCTTTTGATGTTTTGTCCCCCACACAGCCCTCATCCTTTTGTCTGTCTTCCTTTGCTCTTTCTTGTTTAAATGAAGGGTTTTCATTGATCAAACTGCCTTAAACATGCGTTGGTTGTCTCTGGTCTGCAAAGCTAACGAACAAATTAATGACAGGATGTATTACTCACTCTGTCTGTGTGATTAGAGGGTTTGTGCGTGTGTGCGCGTGAGGGTTAGCCAATCACAGAGGAGACGGGTGCTGTCAGACTGTTGCTCTGTTCGTCCTCTCCTCATTCTGTTGTCAGGCTCAGGAGGCTGCTACACTGCTACTCCTCCCTGGCTGACTGTTTACGTACTGACCTGTACTGGCTGGGCTCACATGGCAGGGCCTGGGGCATACAGCCTTCCCTCCATACATACATTCATACATCCATTCATTCATTCATTCCTCCAGACTTCTATCCATCTGTGCATTCATCCAGCCACCTATTCATCCATCCATCAGTACATCCATGCATTCATCCATTCATCGTTCTACCCCAGTGGACTGACAGAACAACACAATGCACAGCCAAATCAGAGTAATGAGACATCCTGGCATGTCACAAACGCCCGCACACGCCTGCTCACCCATCCTGACTGCACTCTGTTTCTTCTTTGTCATTGTTGTGTAATTATTAATCCAGTAAACCACTATTACAATCAATGTAAATATCTTCATTTTGAGTGTGTTTTATTGGCACGATGTCTAGATACATATTACAGTTCCTGTGTCTCTTCCCCGTCAGTCTGTGTTGTACCAAGGCCCAGTCCTCATTGGCTGGCTGGCAGTGAGTTATGCCTTGAGCCTGCTCACACTAACCTCATTTAACCTGAACCCACTGGACAGTAGCCTGGGCTGCCTGCACACAGCCTGTAGCTGGACACCCAGCATCTACACTCATGTCCTCCAGCAGGGCCAGGATCTTCTGTGGGGGCAGGGGGGTCTACTCAGCTCTGATGTGTCACAGGGCTGCAGCTCTGATCCAGAAACACATGGGCTGTCTTTGTGTGTGGCGTATGTGTATAATGTGGATATTGTGTATACAGCTTCTCCTGCGGATCAGTCCAGAGCAAGAGCATTTCTTTAATCACATCGGAGCCGTGTCACACTGCATGCATGCGCCCGCTTCCAGCGTTCGCATCAACCTCTGACACACGGGACGCGTCTGCGTAGCCCTCCCTCCTCGTCTGCCTCTCTCTGTCTGACTGATGTGGTGACTGACTCATTGAGCGGCAGCAGCGTGTTGAAAGGAACAGCATCTTGTTGTCATCAGGCGGCTCTGTGACACACCGGGGCCTTCTCAGTCCAACACATTGGTTCTCTATGGTCTTAACTGGCCTCAGTAAACCACATTATTACATATTACAGAAGCTGGATGATTTAACACTTTTCCTTGTATACATACATTATATTGTGTGGTATATTATTTCTGTTTTCTCTTTTTTTCATGAATACCATCTCTATCAAGACGTACTCTCACCAGCTACCTGGTTAGGTACACCTGTTCAACTGCTTGTTAATGCAAATATCTATATCAGCCAATAATATGGCAGCAAGTCAATGCATTTAGGCATATAGACATTGTCAAGACGATCTGCTGAGGTTTAAACCAAGCATCATAATTGCATGGTTGTTGGTGCCAGATGTACTAGTTTGATTATTTCAGATAGTGCTGGTCTACTGGGATTTTCCTGCACAACCATCTCTAGGGTTTACAGAGAATGGTCCAAAAAGAGAAAATATCCAGAGAAAAGCAGTTCTCTGTGCAAAAATGCCTTGTTGATGATGGTAAAGTTTAGAGGAAAATGGTCAGACCGGTTTGAGCTGATAGAAAGGTAACATTAACTCACATAACCACTTGTTACAACCAAGGGACCTTGAATCAGATGGGCTACAGCAGCAGAAGACCACACTGGGTGCAACTTTTGTCAGCTAAGAACAGGAAACTGAGGCTACAATTTGCACGGGCACACCAATATTGCATAACAGAAGATTGGAAAAACATTGCCTGGTCTCTCCTGTGACATTCAGACGGTACGGTCAGAATGTGGCGTAAAAAATATGAAGCGTGGATCCATCCTGCCTTTTATCAGTGGTTCAGGCTGCTGCTGGGGGTGGTGGTGTAATTATCTTGGGGATATTTTCTATCCCGTTTTTTACATCAGCAGTTGTCACAAAGTAATTTAACCGACACCCAGCCTAAATCCCCAAAGAGTTAGCAACAATGTGAAATTGAAGCACAGTGGCTAGGAAAAACTTCCTAGTGATTTGCATCCCAGGAAGAAACCTAGAGAGGATCCAGTTTCAGTAGGGTGGCCATTCTTCTGTCTGTGCCGGGAGTAAAGTTTATGAGTGCATGTCCAATTAAGGCCAAGTTGTCCAGATAAGGTCCTGTAAGTAGTCCTGGGGGCTAATCCACAAGGTATATACTGTAGGAACAAGGACAGGCGGGTGGGCTGTGGTTAGGTGACAGTGGCTTTTGACAAAATTGTTGACAAGCCGGGTAGTTCTGCGTTGTGTTTCAAGGACTCCGATCAACCTAGGTCATTGTCCTACTATTCAACAGGACACCAGAGAGATTAGATGGGGCATTCCATAAATCAACAGTACCTCAGAGTAGAATTCAGATTGATACTCGTCCTCCAGTCAAACAAATTAAGCTATAGTAAACTAGGCCCCGTCCCGAGGTGTTGTAGAGGCATAATCACTAGGAAATCACTAGAAAGTTCTTCCTAGCCAAAGTATTTCAATTTCGCAGCCCGAAGGCATGTGATATTTAAAAAATATGATTTAAGTGTAAATGTAATCTAACTGGCAAGCTTAACAGGGACTTACCATGCAGGACCCATGTCTCATGTCACTTCCCTGCCAGCCCTAACGCATATTTTAGCAACAATTAGTAGAAGTACAAGTACTTAAGCACAGTATCGGGCCCGATACCAGTACTTGGTATCGGGCCCAATACTGTGCTTAAGTACTTGTACTTCTACTTGGGATAAAGGCCCGATACTCCAGGCAGATACTGCCTCTTCTTTTTGCAGTGCAATGCTGCGCCATGCTTTACAGATTAGCCAAGGATAGCCATTGTTGTTTTCTTAACCTCTTAAGGATCAGCGTCCTGCCGGCACGACGCTTTGACAAATAAAAGGTGGATTAGAATCACAGCTCACAAGTTCAGTGTTTACTAATACATATCTGACATGTAAAGGAAGCTTAGAAACACATACATTTAGTTAAAATATCAAATTTACAATAGCTATGACAAGAATAAAAAGCCACATAATAATATGACGTGAGTGTATTGTAAACAAACCCGTTCGTTCAGCTAATACATCCACAACTCAGCTAATACACCGCGTTCAAAATTATTATGCTAATTGGAATAAAGTGTCATAAACATTAAATATTTTGTTTTCCAATCGAACTCACTCATTGATGATATTTTGTCTCCAAGCTCTGGATTACTGAGATCAATCTCAAACACCTGTGATAATTAGTTTGCCAGGTGAGCCCAATTAAAGGAAAACTACTTAAGAAGGATGTTCCACATTATTAAGCAGGCCACAGGTTTCAAGCAATATGGAAAAGAAAAGGATCTCTATGCTGTGGAAAAGTTAAAACGGTTGCAGAAATGGTTGCAATGGGCCCAGAAATACATGAAGACTAATTTTGAAACATTCTTGTTTACTGATGAGTGCCATTCAACCATGGATGGTACAGATGTATGGAGTAGTAGATGGTTGATGGATGGCCACCATGTCCTAATAAGGCTGCGACGTCAGAGTCATGTTTTGGCCTGAAATCATGGAGAGAGAGCTGGTAAGCCCCTTTGGGGTCCTCGAACGTTTGAAAATGACCTCGGCCAAATAGAGTTTCTGACTAGCCACTTTCTTCCATGGTACTAAAAGAAGAACCGTGCCTTCCATAGCAAAATCATCTCATGCTGCAAAGAATACCTCTGTGTCATTGGCTGCTATTGGCATGAAAGGAGAGAAACTCATGGTGTGGCCCCCATCCTCCCCTGACCTCAATCCTATTGAGAACCTTTGGAGAATCCTCAAGCAAAAGATCTATGAGGGTGGGACACAGTTTGCATCAAAACAGCAGCTCTGGGACGCTATTCTGACATCCTGCAAAGAAATTCAAGCATAAACTCCATAAATCCACTAGTTCAATGGATGCATGAATTGTGAAGGTGATATCAAAGAAGGGGTTCTATGGTAACATGTAACTTGCCCTGTTAAGATGTGTTTGATTGAAATAGCTTTTGATTTCAGTAAATATGACCTAATGCTGCAAATTCAACAAATGACCATTTTCAGTTCTTTACAACCTTTAAAATGTTTTGAAACTCTGTTATGCATAATCATTTGGAACAGTGCATTTTTTGTTTTTGGAAAAAAATACTGTTTTCATTGGGTGGTTTGTTCAATGAAATTCAACTTCAACCCTAACGGTTGGTGGCTTGAAAATTATACTGACTATCATTTGCATCAACTAATTAGGATAATCAGTGTAAAATATAATTTGCATAATAATTTGGAATGCAGTGTATTAAAATCCTCAAAGAAACACGCAAACCAAACAAACATTGGCCACTGAATGTCTGTGTCTTTATTCCGTCCATCGGTCTTTATTGTCCCAGGCGACAGGGTGAGAAAGCTGCACGTTATTAGGCTAGTCATTGCATACTGTGGCGTCGCATGAATTAATAAACCTTTGGGAAGGAAAGACAATTTTAACAGTTTTCAACACTTCTGGGTGAACATAATAGTGAAAGTTTGTTCTGACATAATAACGTTAAGAAATATAAGTTAAATGAAAAACGATGTAGCTTATTCATATTTTGTTGACTAAATTACAGTGATAGTACAGCTATAATTGTGTACCTATTTAATAAAACAATCAAATAACTTTGTGGAATATTATATGATTAGGTAAATATCCCTGTTTGGAGAAAGTTACTTAAAAACAGACATTCTCATCTTACACAAAACGTCTGCAATGCTTTGTGCAAATGCGAAAACAAACATATGGGTCTTGCACTCATTATCACAAACGTGTTTCTCTCACTATAGCTAATTAGCAAAGGAGACAAACTATTGACATTATTATTAATAAATATTACACATTCTTGACCTGCAATATAAATTATATTCTTCTGAAAATGTTGGAAAATCTACTTTTCGGTATTTGAATTGGGTGAAAATGGCAATTTTTAGCTTGATGAGTGACATTATAAGTTAGTCATATCGGTACTCGTATCGGAAAATACCCTAAATGTAATACTCGGTTTTTGAATCAGTTTCATAAAAAATAGTATTGGCACATCCCTAGCGACAATTATAATTTAATTAAAAAACTGACAGTAAAGCTTAAGAGGAATTACCGTACAGGCCCAGTGTCATTTCACTTTCCTGACAGCCCTAACCTTGTCCATCCCTTTATGACCACAAGGTACCCATCTTCTAATGGCTACTTCCAATAGGATAACGTGCCATGTCACAAAGCTCATATCATCTCAAACTGGTTTCTATATATCTCTATCTATATCTATCCCCCCATTCTACCATGGTGGCTCATCAGGGTCTTGTACCTCCCCACCTGTACCCCAAAATGTTTTAACCTATTCCCAAGAGCACAACAATGTTTCTTATTTATGAATAGTGGTTCTTCTTACAGTAAGTGTTGATTTTATTTATTTATTTTATTTATTTATTTAACCTTTATTTAACCAGGTCAGTTGACTAAGAACAATTTCTTATTTACAGCAACGACCTGGGAGCAATTAGGGTAAAGTGTCTTGCCCAAGGACACAACGACATTTGGCTCAGTCGGGAATCGAACTGGCAACCTTCTGACTACAAGTCTGACTCCCTACCCACTGAGCCATCTGCGCCCCCATTTTACAATGCTTCATGCATCCTGGAAGCCTATTTAATATTTAAATGGTTAAACATTGATACCTCTTGTTTTCTCTCCTGCCTTTTCTTACAGCAACTTAACCACCCCAATGTAATCAAGTACCATGCGTCCTTCATAGAGGAGAATGAGCTGAACATTGTGTTGGAGCTGGCTGATGCTGGTGATCTCTCCCGGATGATAAAGGTAAGAGATAAGAAAATGCTGTTATGTGCTTTAGACATGTTGAATCTTGAGCCAGGCATGCTTGTAAAATGTAATTTCAGTTCAGTAATGGCCCAGGATTTTCCTATGTTAAATATCATGTGGGAAAACAGCGGACAGAGAATAAGTCTTGTTTAGTCAATGAAAGCAGCCACATTACCTCCCATTACACAGTACTTGAATTTGGCACTATGAAAATTTGAAATACCTAAAATAAATGTACGTGGTACATTTGATCCTTGTAACTTTGTTATTCATTACAATCGGGGTGTTAATGGCAACGCAATAGAAATGGAATGGATAGAAAGGAACATTTTTTGTTGTATACTAATCAAATGACCACGCCAAGCAGTTCAATGGCCTTTCTATCCATTCTATTTTAATGGGCAGCACACTCAGTTATCTTGCGTGGAGTGGTGCAAGTTGGATCAGAACCATCCAGAGCAGTGTGATGTTGGGCAGGGTTGCCTTGTGTTGTTACGCTCTGATGACTACAGGAGGCCTACAAGCTCGGTTGCTGGGAGTGCAACAAATCACTGTACTGTGCAAAAGGAAACGCTGATTCGATGAGGCAGATCTGTTATTACGAATTTAATGTTTTTTAAATAAAAGTTATTAAAATTAATAAAAAAACAATAATGAATACAGTAGATGCATAAAACTGATCACTTAAACATTACAGGTTTAAACAATTTGCCATTATTCATAATACTGTCCTTCAGAATTTAATAATAATTTATTTGCCTAGTCCCATTGGTAAGGCATATCAAATGCATTAGTCTTAAAGTGGTAGTGCATACTTTGTGGTAATTTATAATAGCTTTGCTAAAACATAGTGACAACTGACGCTATGATCACAGACATAAAAACGTTTGTGTTAAATATATAATTGAAAGATAACATGTAGTCCAAGGATATAACTCAAGTCCTGGGTAAATGAAACACTTTTCTACATTCAGCCAGTATCTGATTTTAGCTGATAGTAGCTAACGTCATAGTAGCTAACATTACCTTCCACAGGATTGGCAACAAAAAGCTGGTATTGTTTAAAGACCTGAGTTTATCCCGAACTACTAGGATATTGAGCTGTGTCATCTGGGATAATCTGGCCAATTAATTTTTCAGCCTCGAGGCCAGTACACAACTAGCTGCTTACATACAGTGCCTTGCGAAAGTATTCGGCCCCCTTGAACTTTTCAAGCTTTTGGCTCATTTCAGGCTTCAAACATAAATATATGACACTGTAATTTTTTGTGAAGAATCAACAACAAGTGGGACACAATCATGAAGTGAAACAAAATTTATTGGATATTTCAAACTTTTTTAACAAATAAAAAACTGAAAAATGATTCAGCCCCCTTAAGTTAATACTTTGTAGCGCCACCTTTTGCTGCGATTACAGCTGTAAGTCGCTTGGGGTATGTCTCTATCAGTTTTGCACATCGAAAGACTGAAATTTTTGCCCATTCCTCCTTGCAAAACAGCTCGAGCTCCGTGAGGTTGGATGGAGAGCGTTTGTGAACAGCAGTTCTTTCCACAGTTTCTTGATTGGATTCAGGTCTGGACTTTGACTTGGCCATTCTAACACCTGGATATGTTTATTTGTGAACCGTTCCATTGTAGATTTTGCTTTATGTTTTGGATCATTGTCTTGTTGGAAGACAAATCTCCATCCCAGTCTCAGGTCTTTTGCAGACTCCATCAGGTTTTCTTCCAGAATGGTCCTGTATTTGGCTCCATCCATCTTCCCATCAATTTTAACCATCTTCCCTGTCCCTGCTGAAGAAAAGCAGGCCCAAACCATGATGCTGCCACCACCATGTTTGACAGTGGGGATGGTGTGTTCAGGGTGATGAGCTGTGTTGCTTTTATGCCAAACATAACATTTTGCATTGTTGCCAAAAAGTTCGATTTTGGATTCATCTGACCAGAGCACCTTCTTCCACATGTTTGGTGTGTCTCCCAGGTGGCTTATAGCAAACTTTAAACAACACTTTTTATGGATATCTTTCAGAAATGGCTTTCTTCTTGCCACTCTTCCATAAAGGCCAGATTTGTGCAGTATACGACTGATTGTTGCCCTATGGACAGACTCGCCCACCTTAGCTGTAGATCTCTGCAGTTCATCCAGAGTGATCATGGGCCTCTTGGCTGCATCTCTGATCAGTCTTCTCCTTGTATGAGCTGAAGGTTTAGAGGGACGGCCGGGTCTTGGTAGATTTGCAGTGGTCTGCTACTCCTTCCATTTCAATATTATCGCTTGCGCAGTGTTCCTTGGGATAAAAAGCTTGGGAAATCTTTCTGTATCCAAAACCGGCTTTGAACTTCTCCACAACAGTATCTCGGACCTGCCTGGTGTGTTTTTTGTTCTTCATGATGCTCTCTGTGCTTTCAACGGACCTCTGAGACTATCATAGAGCATGTGCATTTATACGGAGACTTGATTACACACAGGTGGATTTTATTTATCATCATTAGTCATTTAGGTCAACATTGGATCATTCAGAGATCCTCACTGAACTTCTGGAGAGAGTTTGCTGCACTGAAAGTAAAGGGGCTGAATAATTTTGCTCGCCCAATTTGTCAGTTTTTTATTTGTTAAAAAAGTTTGAAATATCCAATAAATTTTGTTCCACTTCATGATTTTGTCCCACTTGTTGTTGCTTTTTCACAAAAAAAGCCTGAAATGTGGCAAAAGGTTGAAATGTTCAAGGGGGCCGAATACCTTCGCAAGGCACTGTAAGAAAATACTTGTAATATTGGTTCAAGCATTGTTTAGTACTACCTTTTTATTTTTCTATGTAACTCAAATAACGAGGAATGCATTCCAAGAGCCCAACAACCCAGGCAAAGTGAGCCTTTGCCTCATGATAAGTGCTCTGAAAATTCAACTAGCTAGATATGTCTTTAGATCCAGAAAGAGGGAGTGTATGCCAGTTAAAAGAGCTCGGATGTTGGATAATGGGATTCTCAGGTATAGATGAGCATATAAGCCTTGTAGTGTTTTATAATTTGATACAGCTATATTTCCTTTTGACAAACAGGGTATTTTGTGAGCTATGATGGAACCATATGCTAAATTGTATTTTTTAATTGTATTTATGTTGGAATAATAAGGAAATTATCAGAACATGGGATATTTGGGCAAAAAAACACCTGGAAATATTGTTTCTGCAGTGTTTAAATTCCATTACAAATTAATTCATTTTCAACAGAAAATCTGGTAAATAGTTATGAAAAGTGCAGCAAACTATACCAACATTTTTACAGTATAGTCTCTTTGTGCACATGTGACCTATTGTGTTCCCTCTCCAGACGTTTCTCAATAGGCTTCACAATAGTGATCCACACCAACGATCTACTGTAAGCAAGTGCATTTTTTAACTATGCTCTATTTTTAGAGACTAAACGAATAAGGATTGTGCCAGTGGATTATAATATCTAAACTTGCAGATATCGCTAGTCTGAGGTGCCACATTGCCTACAGACACACCCCCGGACATTTGCAAGTAGTGTGTGGAATAATCTCGGAAATGTGTTGAGACGTATGCAGAGAAGTGTAGCACCTGGCTGATTAAATGATTTCCTCTGCTGTCAGAGCAATTAAAAAAACATACATCTCTTTATCACCATGTCGTTTGCAGTTGTTCACTAGAAGGAGCCATGGTAAAACAGCAACAGCAAACAGAAAAATGAACAAATGCTAACAAGTAAACAAATTGTAATCCTTCGACATTCCTCCATGTAAGTTCCAATTGTAAATTCATAGATATGGAATTGAAGAGAATCATTAAGATCAGTTTTTGGCTCTGTCTCGTAATGTAAAAACACTAGTGTTGATTCACTGTAAGGATGATCGCTGGTGGCAATCCACAGTAGTGATTATCCACCCCAGTAATCATAAATAGGGGTGTACTTGATCAACTCTTATGATGATTTGTCCTGTTGATCTTCTCGGTTAGTCTACTCTGGTGGACGTTTGTTGCATTACTCATTCAAATATTTTCCGGTTGTTATGTCTCCGTCAGTATATCCATGGTGTTCTCCTCAGCCTTCCAGTATGTACGACTCAGGGTAGAGCAGAGCAGCCGTAGTTGTGTTTCAACCACTTTATCCCGGGTGTCTCTGTGCAGCTCAGTGTCCAGCTCCCCGACACTTTCCCACTCCACTCCAGGACAGTGCGTGTAGTTCTGAGAGGTCTCATATGGCACACACGCACCCCTCGTCTTCTGCCTGTTTAGACGATTTGTTTTCCTAACGAAGTGCAGTCTACAGGTTGGCATCATCACCCCCCCCAGCCCTCTCACGTCCCCTTCACCGCCCTGATGCATTCACAAGTAAATACAACCTCCGTAAACGGCTGGTGCCATATGTTAATCAGTGCCCCTGTATGCTTAAATGTACCCCACCTCTTCCGTCCTCCCACTGGCTCTCACCCTGGCCGGCTCACGATTCAAATCAAGTCAATTGATTTGCATGCACTTACAGAATATTGCATGTGCAGTAGAAGTGGAGGGCCTCATGAAGCTCCCCCATTGACATCAAACAGTCCTCTGATATGCTAATTTGAGGGCAGGGAAAAATGGCTGGCTTACCATGCTGCCTTTGTTTGGATGTGGGCCAAGGTCTCTCTATTTTGCGCACAAATGCACGCGCACACACACACACACACACACACACACACACACACACACACACACACACACACACACACACACACACACACACACACACACACACACACACACACAC
>JACXGM010037197.1:0-11173 GCA_016801145.1 Umbra pygmaea
AAATTTGGTCCCTATTTTCAGGTGGATTAAATTGGAATTGCAACCAACTTTTCATGGCTTGTTTGAAAAATAATGACATCTTGGAAATTATTTCCTTTTCCAATATCTGAAAATGATCAGTTGTAATTTGTAGAAATGGAAATAGGTCCTTACTGAACATTGGGTGAAATACTCTTATTAGCTTACTAGTGAACCAGTTGGGATTCAGGTATACCTTTTGTATAACTGATGCTTTTAATGAAAGATCCAATGCTTTAATATTCAATAACTTTTGACCTCCATGTTCGTATTCATTATACAAGTATGCTCTTTTTATTTTGTCTGGCTTACCATCCCATATAAAGTTAAATATCTTTTGTTCATATAATTTATAAATTGTACATTATATGTTGATTTTATTTGTTTTCTACAGGGTATAAAGTATGTGCTGATACCAGAGGGGACAAGGGATTTCCGGTGGCTGCAGGGTCTATATGGGAAGACGTATGTTTCTAAAGGAGAATACGAAAACAAATGGTAAACCCGTGATTTGTCACATACACATACAATTGAAGTCAGACGTTTACAATTAATTAGGTTGAAGTCATTAAAACTCATTTGTCAACCACTCCACAGATGTCATTTTAGCAAACTATATTTTAAGGTTAGGACATCTACTATGTGCATGACACAATAGTTTTTTTTTCAACAATTGTTTACAGACAAATTTTTCAATTTTTTAAGTCAGTATATCACAGTTCCAGTGGGTCAGATGTTTACATATACTAGTTGACTTTGCCGTTAAACAGCTTGGAAACTTCCAGAAAATGATGTCATGACTTTAGAAGTGTCTGGTTACTTACATCATTTGAGTCAATTGGAGGTGTACCTGTGAATGTATTTCAAGGCCTACCTACAAGCTCAGGGAAAATTAAATGAAATCAGCCAAGACCTCAGAAAATAGAGTGCAGACCTCCACAAGCCTGGATCATCCTTGGGAGCAATTTCCAAATGCCTGAAGTATCACACTAATGGTGCAACCTCACCTCCTCCGCACTGACCCTGAGCACCGGAGCCCCACAGGGCTGCGTACTCAGTCCTCTCTTGTATGCCCTGTTCACATATGATTGTGTGGCCACACACAGTTCTAACATCATCATAAAGTTTGCTGACGACACAACCATCCTAGGTCTCATCTCCGACAATGTTGAAACTGCCTACAGAGAGGAGGTAAATGTCTTGGCTACCTGGTGCCAGAGCAACAACCTCTCTCTCAACGTCAGCAAGACTAAGGAGATGATAGTGGACTTTAGGAAACGGCAGAGGGAGGGTCTTGCCCCCATACACATCGATGGAGCTGAAGTCGAGAGAGTTCCAGAGTTCAAGTTTCTCGGTGTGTTCATCAGTGACGACCGCACATGGTCCCGTCAGACAAGCTCGGCAACATAAACTGCCCAAAAGCGCTTATACTTCCTGAGGAGACTCAAGAAGTTTGGCATGTCTGCCAGGATTTTAATAAACTTCTACAGGTGCACCATTGAGAGCATCCTTTCAGGTTGCATTACAGCATGATACGGCAGCTGCTCCGCTGCTGATTGTAAGGCCCTTCAGAGGGTGGTGAAGTCAGTGGAGCGCATCATAGGCTGTTGTCTCCCCTCCGTGCAAGGCATCTCCCACAAGCGATGCCTGAGGAAAACACAGAACATTCTAAGAGACCACAGCCATCCAGGCCGTGACCTTTTCTCACTGCTGCCATCTGGTAGACATTACCGGAGCATCAAAGCACGGACTACCAGATAAAAAAACAGTTTCTTTCCGCAGGCCATTCGGCTGCTCAACACTGAACATTGATCACAAATCACAATCATTTCTTGAGCCCTGACATTCTCCGGTCACTTTATCCACTCTACATCTGATGTAGCAGAATTCAATGCACATTTAAAAGTAATTTTCCATGCCATATTTTATAATATTTATTACTTCGTACACTCTCCGGACCACTGCTCAGTACATAGTGTATTTTGTTATTATTATTATTATCGTTTTAAAAATTCTGTATATTGTATATAACCTTTTTAAGCCCTCTGTGTAGATGTGTCGAGCCTTTTCAAAAGAATTTCTCTGCATAGGATGATGTGATGTTATCCGATGCATATGACAAATAAACAACTTTGACTTTGACTTTTGAGGACTACAAACCTAACTCAGTTACAACAGTTCTGTCAGGAGTAATGGGCCAAACTTCACCCAAATTATTGTGGGAAGCTTCAAAACCTTTGACCCAAGTTAAACAATTTATAAGCAATGCTACCAAATATAATTGAGTGTATGTAAACTTCTACAGTAGGAATGTGATGAAAGAAGTAATAGCTGACATAAATCATTCTCTCGACTATTCTTCTGATTCCATTCTTAAAATAAACTGGTGACGCTAACTGACCTATGACAGGGATTTACACTAGGATTGCATGTCAGGAATTGTGAACAACTGAGTTTCAATGCCTTTGGCTAAGGTGTATGTACACTTCTGACTTCAACTGTACATGTACACACAGAATTACATTTCCTTCCCTGTGGGGATCTGAAACCTAATCCTATCCCGGAAATTCATGTTCAATAGCACTAAACCTAACCTTTACCTAACCTTAACTTAATAATACCCTTACTTTAATGACTAAATCTGCTCTAACAGAAAATTAACTCAGGTTCAAAACTATGTCCTATTATAGGTGTTACTGTAAACATTCCCCAAAAATGGCCTGTTTCTTAGTGGGGACCTGAAAAACATCCTGAATCACTCACATACAGGACGCACACTTTGAATGCTTACTTATTTAATGAATCCTTTGTGCCAGGCAAACTAAGCTAAAGTAAACTTTTTTCCTGGTCATAAGCTCTTTTTGATTTTCATTGATAGTTTTGAGAAGTGTTTACCTGTACATGTAACTACATCTGCTTATGTGTGCACATAACTAATAACATAAAAAATATTTTAATGTCTTATATATATACTAGTGCTGTCAGTTAAACGCATTATTAACGGCGTTAACGCAAACCCATTTTAACGCCGTAAAAAAAGATTTCTCGCGATTAATGCAAATCCAGTTCACAACAATTGGCCTAGCAAACTTTGTCGTTTTTTTCACATGCTGTTGCAACAACTAGAAACATTAGAAAAACTACAACACCACACCGGATCTAGCAAGAATGGAAACAAAACAACAGGCACCGCGAACACACTTGTTTGGGCTTGCGTTGTGAGCTGGCCAAAGAGTAGTAGGCTACGTTACGTTTTGAGTGGATGGCGAGCGCGAGACGCCGAAATGGATGCCAATAAAATTCTGAATGGAAAGTTTACTTTTAAAAAGTTGCCAAATGGTTCCATTGACCAGACCAAAGTGATCTGTGTGTTTGGTCGTTGTGAACTGAGCTATCATTTCAGCACGTCCAGTCTGAAATATCACTTGATGGCATAGCACACAGCTGATTCTCCGCCCCCTCGTCAAAGCCAGGCGACAATGGATGACTTCAGACAGTATGCCAATGTTGTTTTCAATAAAAAAACATTTGCACAAAACAAGCCGATCCACTTTTCCATGTAGATAAGAGCATAGGTTTTGGTTCCAAACCAAATTTTGCACAGGCGACACTACTCATTACCAGGATGAAACGCTAACTCAGGGTAGTCGCAACTGGGGTTGGACAGAAAATTGATGGAATGGTGGCTTGCGGGAGCAGGAATGAGTATCGCTGAGTATCCCAGATAGCAAATATCATCTGGCCCAGATCTGGCCTAGCCCATTAGTAAGTTCTGGCCCAGAGCCGCGCAACTGACTTGGGCCGGTGTCTTTTGGCGCAATGGGCCAATACCAGTACGGATCTGGATTTACTCTTATCCAGACCAGCACTTGGCCAGCTCCGGACTAGATGTGGATTCATTTATGGAGATTTGGCCATTAGCTCCCCAGACAGCAACATAGTGTCTGCCCAGATCTGGCCGAAA
The DNA here is from genome assembly GCA_016801145.1 of Umbra pygmaea. Lineage (NCBI taxonomy): Eukaryota > Metazoa > Chordata > Actinopteri > Esociformes > Umbridae > Umbra > Umbra pygmaea. Next base: position 3,983 of record JACXGM010037197.1, read on the forward strand.
TCTGCTTTGCGACCTTTATTCCCGCCCACTAAAACCCGGGCCCGGGCTGGATCCATATTAGAGCAGTGAAATGGAGGTGACTATAAAGTGGATTTGACAGTTTACAGACAGATCTGGCCTGGAGTCATCTGCTTCCTGGGATTATTGTCCTACCTGTATTTTAATAAATGGGGCTGTATGTTTTACTCAGCCTGGTGTAGTTTGTTGTAATATACAGGTGCTAGGAGATGCCATTAGCTACATTGGATGTAACAGGTCCCATTCAGTGCAAGCAACTGAATTTTCAACAACTTATTGGAATGATTACAAGAAGTGTTTAGATTGTGTTAACAACTTAATACAGTAGGCCCAACTTTATATGGGCAAACTGGAAAGAAGATTGAACAATTATAATAAAGTCCTGCCTCTAACAAAAGCCTGCTTCAAATAAAAGCCTGTGACCTTCTGCAGTTGAGGTAAATAAAGGCCCTGGTTTATATTTGAAGAATTACAGTAGACACAGCTTAACACACCTACATTGCTAAGTGTTTTCCTTTTGTGCTCCTTTGTAGGCCAGGAAAGTTCTACTCTGGACAATTTGATGAGAACCGCTTCTACGTTCTTCACCCTGACTTTCTACGATACATCCGCAACAGGTATAACAAAGAGCATCCAATAGATATGACATAAGATACATTATGATTTAGGATATTGTTATTGGGTGGTGGGGCCTGGTAAGAAATGGGCAGGGTTTGTGAGCTTTTTTTGAACCTGTAGAGTGCTCTGGATTTCTTTGGGAGGAAGAGCATTTTTTAAGAGGAGGTTAAAAGCAGTTTTGGGTTAGGGTTCTTTTTTTAAATAAATTAATTCTCCTGCTTTGTTTTATGGGTATCGTCCTATATTGAAACACTATATAAATAATCTGAGCTGCACTCAATAGTGTACATTTGTATATTGTTTTGCTAAAGTAACCCTAATCCTATCCCATGCCTCTCCAGCAAGTAAAAGAGTAATGTCTGCTCTATTCTTAAATTTTTATCTACAACATTTAGGAACATTGTGCCACTGAACAACACTTTTAAGCATTATTTTATATCTTTGACCTTTATATATACAGAGCAGCCGCGGTCAGTGGCTCTTAATTGGGGATGCCGGGCTTGCATTTAGTTCGGGACCGGAAGGTAATGGAATGTGTGTAGTGCATCAAACCCATTGTGTGATACTGTTTGGTTTCCCCCAGTCCGGACGGTAATGCAAGCTCAGCATCCCCAATTAAGATCCACCAATCGTGGTTGATACAGAGTAATAGGACCGAGACCATTTTCTCTTTTATAGCTGAGACAAAAAAAAGACATTCAATATCATTTAATTTAACCAGTCTCATAAAGACAATGCAACTGAATACAAACTATTAAGAAAACAACTGTAATATCCATATTGGCATGCCCCCGGGTCACGGAAACCAGTGTGACAATGTTATGGGGACATTCAGCTCTGCATTCAACACGATCATTCCAGCCCTGCTCCAGGACAAGCTCTCCCAACTGGAAGTGCCTGAATCAACATGTAGCAGGATCACAGACTAACCATCAGCACCGGTTCCCCTCGAGGCTTCCCCCTACTCTTCTCCCTGTACACCAACAGTTGCACCTCCAATCACAACTTGGTCATGCTCCTAAAGTTTGTAAATAACACCATCCTCATGGGATTAATTTCAAATGGAAATAAGTCTGCCTACAAGTTGGAGATTGACCCTCTGGTGCAGCCAGAACAACCTGATTTGACTTGAACTTTATTGTCCAGTCTGTTTGTCACAGAGTGGAAATGTATCTTTCATACTGGTGACATAGATACATTCACAATCACTGCTTAAGTGGAGCTCAATTCTCTAAAGACAGTGGAGATGGTAGTGGACTTCAAGAAAAGCCCAGCTTCCCCTCCCCCATTGCCCTGTGTGGCTCCCTAGTTAGTTCTGCAGAGTCATTCTGCTTCCTGGGCACCACCATTGCCTTAAGCTGGAGCTGAACATCAGCACCCTCACAAAAAGCACAACACAAGATGTCCTTCCTGTGGCAGCTGAAGAAGTTTAACCTGACAAATATCATGATGGTGCACTTCTACACTGCCATTATAGAGTCCATCCTGACCTCCTCCATCACCATCTGGTACTCTGCATTCACACTGCCATCTGACAAAGACAAGGGAATGCTACAGTGCATGATTCACTCCACAGACAAATTAATTTAGATGCATTTATCTAACCCATACATTCTGCCACCCCAACAGAAATATCACATCGACATTTAGTTGAGCCTCCTTTGGCAAAAATATCAGCCTCTAGACGCTTCCTATAGCCTGTAATGAGTGTCTGGATTCTGGATGACGGAACTTTGGACCATTCCTAATTGCAAAACATCTCCAGTTCGGTTAGGTTTGATGGTTGCCGAGCATGCACAACACGCTTCAAATCACCTTACAGATTTTCAATGATATTCAGGTCTGGGGACTGGGATGGCCATCCCAGAACATTGTACTTGTTCCTCTGCATAAATGCCAGAGTAGATTTTGAGTAGTGTTTTGGGTTGCTGTCTTGTTGAAATATCCAGCCCAAATGTAACTTTGTGACTGATTCTTATAGATTATTCTCAAGTACAGTGCCTTGTGAAAGTATTCGGCCCCCTTGAACATTTCGACCTTTTGCCACATTTCAGGCTTCAAACATAAAGATATAAAACTGTAATTTTTTGTGAAGACGCAACAACAAGTGGGACACAATCATGAAGTGGAACGAAATTTATTGGATATTTCAAACTTCTTTAACAAATAAAAAACTGACAAATTGGGCGAGCAAAATTATTCAGCCCCTTTACTTTCAGTGCAGCAAACTCTCTCCAGAAGTTCAGTGAGTATCTCTGAAAGATCCAACGTTGACCTAAACAACTAATGAGGATAAATAGAATCCACCTGTGTGTAATCAAGTCTCCCTAGAAATGCACCTGCTCTGTGATGATCTCAGATGTCCGTTGAAAGCACAGAGAGCATCATGAAGAACAAGGAACACACCAGGCAGGTCCGAGATACTGTTGTGAAGAAGTTTAAAGCCGGATTTGGATACAGAAAGATTTCCCAAGCTTTAAACATCCCAAGGAGCACTGTGCAAGCGAGAATATTGAAATGGTAGGAGAATCAGACCACTGCAAATCTACCAAGACCCGGCCGTCCCTCTAAACTTTCAGCTCATACGAGAAGAAGACTGATCGGAGATGCAGCCAAGAGGCCCATGATCACTCTGGATGAACTGCAAAGATCTACAGATGAGGTGGGCGCGTCGGTCCATAGGACAACAATCAGTCGTATACTGCACAAATCTTGCCTTTATGGAAGAGTGGCAAGAAGAAAGACATTTCTGAAATATATCAAAAAAAGTGTTGTTTAAAGTTTGCCACAAGCCATCTTGGAGACACACCAAACATGTGGAAGAAGGTGCTCTGGTCAGATGAAACCAAAATCGAACTTTTTGGCAACAATGCAAAACGTTATGTTTGGCTTAAAAGCAACACAGCTCATCACCCTGAACACACCATCCCCACTGTCAAACATGGTGGTGGCAGCATCATGCTTTGGCCTGCATTTCTTCAGCAGGGACAGGAAAGATGGCTAAAATTGATGGGAAGATGGATGGAGCCAAATAAAGGACCATTCTGGAAGAACCTGATGGAGTCTGCAAAAGACCTGAGACTGGAACGGAGATTTGTCTTCCAACAAGACCATGATCCAAAACATAAAGCAAAATCTACAATGGAATGGTTCACAAATAAACATATCCAGGTTTTAGAATGGCCAAGTCAAAGTCCAGACCTGAATCCAATTGAGAATCTGTGGAAAGAAGTGAAAACTGCTGTTCACAAACGCTCTCCATCCAACCTCACTGAGCTCGAGCTGTTTTGCAAGGAGGAATGGGCAAAGATTTCAGTATCTCGATGTGCAAAACTTATAGAGACACCCCAAGTGACTTACAGCTGTAATCGCAGCAAAAGTTAGCGCTTCAAAGTATTAACTTAAGGGGGCTGAATAATTTTGCACGCCCAATTCTTCCGTTTTTTATTTGTTAAAAAAGTTTGAAATATCCAATAAATTTCATTCCACTTCATGATTGTGTCCCACTTGTTGTTGATTCTTCACAAAAAATTATAGTTTCATATCTTTGTTTGAGGCCTGAAATGTGGCAAAAGGTCGAAAATTTCAAGGGGGCCGAATACTTTCGCAAGGCACTGTATCTGCTGATATTGAATGGAATCCATGTGCTCCTCAACTTTAACAAGAATCTTAGTACCGGCACTGGCCACACAGCCCCACAGCATGATGGAACGTCAATTTTTATTACTGTGGGTAGCAAGTGTTTGTTTTGGAACGTTGTGTTATTTTGCCGCCATGCATAATGCCCCTTGTTATGACCAAATAACTCTTGAATCTTTGTTTCATCAGTCCAGAGCACCTTCTTCCAAAATCAAGCTGGCTTGTCCTGATGTGCATTTGTATACATCAAGCGGCTCTGTTTGTGGCATGTGTGCAGAAAAGGCTTCTTCTGTATCAATCTCCCGTAAAGCTTCCCTTTGTGCAAAGTGTGCTGAATTGTAGAACAATGCACAGTTACACCATCTGCAGCAAGATGTTATAGGTGATCTGTGGGCTGTTTTTGATCATTCTCACCGTCCATCAATGTTGCCTCTCTGATATTTTACTTGGCCTTCCACTTCTGGCCTTAACAAGAACTGTGGTCTTCCATTTTGTCACTATGTTCCTCACAGTGGACACTGACAGCGAAATCTCTGTGATAGCTTTTTGTAGCCTTCCCCTAAACCATAATGTTGAACAATCTTTGTTTTCAGGGCATTTGAGAGTTGTTTTGAGGCCCCCATGTTGCCACTCTTCAGAGGAGGATCAAATAGAACAACAACTTGCAATTGGTCACCTTAAATACCTTATCTCATGATTGGATGCACCTGTCTATGAAGTTTAAGGCTTAATGAGCTCACCAAACCAATTGTGTGTTCCAATGTATCATTGCTAAGTAGATACAGATATTCAAATCAACAAAATGACAAAGGTGCCCAAATTTATGCACCTGTTCATTTAGATGCATATTGCACATTTTCTGTTAACCCAATGAACTCATTTCACTACCAAAATATAACTGTCCTTCAGTTATTTGATAGATCAAAATGAAATTGCTGATCCAAACACCCAATTATTTATTTAAAAAAATTCTGTACATGGTTTCATTCTGAATGTAGCAATTTCTGAGCAAACAAATCAATTTCAGGCTTAAATGAAAAACTTCCGGGTTGCTCCGCCCACTTGGTTTAATCTTGTTGATTGGACAGCGTCATTTACATCACATTGTATATAGCTTAATGTGATTAGTCTGTGTTTAACACTTTTTGCACTGTCTTGATTTTTTGGCCAGCTGGTAATTGCAAATGTGAATCTGTTCTCAAATGGCTTACATGGTAAGATGAGAATGGAAGATGAAATAAAATGAAATTACATTCTAAAAAGCTTGTCTGTGTATGCTCATCCATAGGTTCTTGAAGTCCACGGCAATGAAGGATTGGATGTGGAAGATTTTCAGACCTACTAATGGAGCCTTCGCACTCTTCCTGGCTCTACACACATGTGATTTGGTGAGGCTGTTATTATATATCACAGAGAAAGACACTGCATACAGTGGTCTTGTGCTGCTATGATCTTTTTTAAGGGATTTCCCCCATGTTTTCTTCCCTCCCAATTGATCTTGTCCAATTCCCACTGACCTACGTAACTCCTTGGACAGATGCGGGATGGTGAGGGGAACTCATGGTTCATCCAACCACATGATGGTCTTTTTTGAAATTATGGTGTCAGGTGTAAATTTGAGCACAAAAGTGTAAGTAGAACAAGGTGTGTCATCTAAGATCTATCTACTTCTACTCTTTTTCAGGTGGATGCTTATGGATTCATCACTGAAGATTACAAAAAATATTCCAACTACTATGTTGATAGAAAACCTGATACTAAAGTTATCTTCTATGCAAATCATGACTATAGCCTTGAGATCCAGACTTGGAAGAAACTACATGATGCTAAGATCATCTGGCTTTACCAGAGGAAGCAGGACTCATAGAGAACTATTTGACAACCAGCATTACTGTAAAAAACAGAGATGGGAAATGACATGAACATATATTTTATATCTATATACTAAAGACTCATTATAATGAGGAAATGTATATTTTTTTAAGATATTATATTGGTTAGCATATTTTATTTTTCTTCTGATCTGTAATGCACATAGTATTCACCCCCTTGGAGATTTCCACATTTTGTAATGTGACAACTTGGAATGAAATAGTCTTGTATTGATTTTTACACAAAATACGGCACATTTTGAAGTTGAAAAATGTATTTTATTGTGACACTAAAGTTAAGTAAAAAGACAGAAATGTGTTGGTTATGTAAGTAATCTTCCCTTCAAATTAAACCCTTAAATATGCCCTGTTACACTGTTAAATATGCCCCAGAGTGTGTTTAGGGAGTATATATAAACAAACAGCATCATGAAAACCAAGGACCAAGGTTCAAATCCGTGACTCTACCTAGTCCACCCACCAAATCCCAGTGCTTGCTGTTGGCCACTGACAAATTGCCAAACTCTTAAACGTTCATATACGCTAAACTTTCTTTTTACGAGTCTACCAAAGTACTAGTTTACTGTTCTATCAACAATTTCACCTCGGGACGCTATTTTTTGGACACACAGAGTTTCTGCCTCGGGAAACTACCTTGAAAACTTCCGCCTTAACAACAAGTGTCTACCCCGGGACGCTATTGGAAAACAGAGTAGTCTATCATTCTCAACTTCTGCGACCAGTCAAAAGCTAATTAGCATGTCGTACTGCAGGTGCTGTTCTCTCCTTCTTGCAAAGCTAGCTAAGCTAGAGACTACTTATCTGTCTGATTTGGTGCAACCATACATACCCACATGTACATTATGTTCACAAGATGCCGGCCTCCTCATTGTTCCTAGAATTTGTAAACAAACAGCTGGTGGAAGGGCTTTCTCATATAGAGCTCCAATTCTGTGGAATGATCTGCCAACCCATGTGAGAGATGCAGACTCAGTCTCAACATTTAAGTCTATGCTGAAGACTCATCTCTTCAGTAAGTTCTATG
>JACXGM010037198.1:0-11172 GCA_016801145.1 Umbra pygmaea
CCCATACAGGGGATTTAAATGACGCGGGACGTCCAAGGTCCTCCGTTCCTCCGCTCGCCATGACCATGCTGTGAGCGGACTGAACATGCGCAAAACTTTTTTATTTCAGTAATCAATCCGCGGATCACGTGTGTCCCGAACCGAAGATATTGATCCGAACGGATCACGGATCAATGACGATCCGTTGCACCACTACTTACTGGACACCACCATGCTTACAAATTTCTAGATCTTAGCCATTTAGAGCCAACTTGTTTGCCAGACTTTAATTATCAAAAGTGATTGACAATTTAAATGCTTTAATTACATTACGAAATAGCCTAGGCTAATTACCACATATTAGTTCTGATATCAAATAAAGTCAATTTCCTAAATAGGCCTGCTGTATCCATTGCAAACATATTTTATTATAGTTATAAAATGTCCATAAAATCATTGTTGTAGTGGCGGCGACTAGCGGTTTGAGCTCAAACAACGCTAAGAGAGAGCTACGAATGGTCCAGACCAACCTTAAGAAAGTGTGAGAGAGGTTAAGGAATAGGTTAAGAACTACTTAGCGATAAGAACGTTTTGGGGAACCGGGCCCAGCTCTTTACTCTCGCAAGGATCCTGGAGGGGGCCTGGGATTATACCCATCCAGTCTACATGTGTGAACGGGTATGATTGGGTACCCCGGGAGATACTGTGGGAGGTGCTGCGGGAGTATGGGTGGGGGGGTCTCTCCTCAGGGCCATCCAATCTCTTTACGCTTGTCCGGGTGCCCGGCAGAAGTCAGATATTTTCCCGGTGGTATGGCCTCCGACAGGGCTGCGTTTTTCACCAATCCTGTTTATGATATTCATGGACAGGATATTGAGGGGTAGTTATGGTGGGGAGGGGTTACTGTTTAGTGACCCTTTCCAAGGAATATTCAGCTGATAATTTATTATGTGTGTATATTTTTGCCTTTGGATGCTTATAAAGTAATTAGTTAGTTTTATGAAATTTACCATTTCCCCTGGAAAATTGAAGGTCTCCAGAGTATAATAAAAGGCCAAATGCCTTTTTGGTATCTACTGCTCCTATAGATACATCTATAATCTGTTTTTTAGCATACTACATTATACTAAAATATGAACTTGCAGACCTATTTTGGACCAAGCAGATAGTCTGGCCACTGACTTTAACTCCTTTCCTCCTTGTGCTTTAAGATGATTTATTTTAGTCTGATAGTTCCCGAGTTTAAAAATAACCATTCTTGGGAATTTGTTGTTCTGCTGTTTCACCCCGATTCTAAGGCACTGTTCCAAATCTTTTAGTGTTATTTCCATGTTTAATTCCTCTGAAATCAGTTTTACTACTTAACTGGATAGATCTCCTTTTTCCTCCTCTTCGGGAAAAGATAGAAGAATTACATTGTTTCTTCTCATTTTCTTGTTTATCTAGTTCATCTTCTAAGGACTACACCTTTTTCCAAAACTTAAATTTGACTTGTTCGTTCATCGACGTGCAATCCTTGTGTGTGCACATCTGACGTGATTGACTATTTTCTTTTCAAGTGAGTCCACTTCTTTGACCTCAGATAAAGCAGTTTGTTTGTTTTGGTATTCGTTAAAAGTAGTTATCCTATGTTTTCCTGACTGTCATTTAACTGTTTGTTACATTGATTAATTGGAACACACAATTGGTTTGATGAGCACATTAAGCCTTGAACTTCCTAGACAGGTGCATCCAATCATGAGAAAAAGGTATTTAAGGTGTCCAATTGCAAGTTATTGTTCTCTTTGACTCTCCTCTGAATAGTGGAAACATGGCGGCCTCAAAACAACTCTCAAATGACTTGAAAACAAAGATTGTTCAACATTGTGGTTTAGGGGAAGGCTACAAAAAGCTATCAAAGAGATTTAAGCTGTCAGTGTCCACTGTAAGGAACATAGTGAGGAAATGGAAATCCACAGGCACAGTTCTTGTTAAGGCCAAAAGTGGGAAGCCAAGTAAAATATTGGAGAGGCAAAGGTGAAGGATGGTGAGAACGGTCAAAAACAGCCCACAGACCACCTCCAAAGACCTACAACATCATCTTGCTGCAGATGGTGTCACTTTGCATCCTTCAAAAATTCAGCACAAGGAGAAGCTGTATAGGAGAGTATACAAATGCACATTTGGACAAGCCAGCTTCATTTGGAAGAATGTGCTGTGGACTGATGAAACAAAGATGGAGTTATTTGGTCATAACAAGGGGCATTATGCATGGTGGCAAAAGAACACAGCGTTCCAAGACAAACACTTACTACCCACAGTAAAATTTAGTGGAGGTTCCATCATGCTGTGGGGCTGTGTGGCCAGTGCCGGTACTGGGAATCAGTCTGCTCGCCCTTCCACTGATATTGAGCCTCTTGGTAGCTAAATATGCATAATTTGCACAAACTGCTCAACTGTATCAGGGTCAGAATGCCCTATGACTAGTTTCATTTTGATGGAGAGTTCCCTAAGACGTTCCTACACAACCAGGTTTCCGCAATTACTGTTGTTTTTGATGGTGAGAGCTTTATTCATTACAATCGCTCAAGATGGTATGAAAGTGCACAAACCACAGCAGACACAAGCACATTTATAGCCCTGAACATATCAGATAATTACATGTTTAGAAAATAAGAAAAATGTTCTTCACTCCTCAGAAGTTAATCACCACTGTTTCAAGAGCTGCCGTCTGCTCATTATTACAACACAATCAAGACAACAAGTCTGAAAAACGTGTTGAGCGACACAGAACACACGATTTTACTGTACATGACAGATGTTATGCGTGGACAAAAATAATCGGGAGGAGGAATAGGCAACTTTATTGAACTCTGACCAGTTTAATCAGGGCCAACAGTGATGGAGAAAGACAAATCATGGGCAAAACCAGGAACGGGATCTGGGAAAATAGGTTAGAGAAAAAAATGTAGCCAAAGCTGAGTGGTGCCGGGCGTTGTTCCAGCATCAAGCAATGCTTATGAATGTATATTCATGCGCATGCACAACATTCCTTGTTCCTCACTTCAGGAAAACATGAACTACAGAGGTGTGAGTTAGGTTTTAAATGACTAAATACCTGTTCAACAACAGGTACAGGCTTGCAACATAATAAAAAATATGTATGTGGGTGGGTTCTAGAGCCTTTGTTCATGTTTTCGGGTTACCCCATAGCTTCAGAACAATGTGCAGGATGGCAAAGAATGTATGATGTACTAACTTTATGTCCAATTAATTCCAAAATAGTGATCTACATCATGAAATTTGGAGCAAGAATACAGCTTCAGGAAACTGCATTGAGATGTTTTCTGTTTAAGTGTTAAGTTAATATATACTTTGTCCCCAAATCTCTATTAAATAGAGGAAGTGAAAGAGCAGGAAAATGGAAAGATATATTTAATGCAAAATAAAAACCGGACAATTCAGTGGAGTCAAAAATAGATTCTATTCTGGAGGGCCTTTAAAAAAACTACAGGCAGCGAGTAGACAGCCTCATCTGGCCTGCCATCTGAAAAGAGGAAAATGTCTGATACGAAGAACAGGGGATATAACTCTTCTACCCTGAAGGAGTGAAATAAACCTCAAGAGAGGAGAACAGGCAGGCTGCCAGTCTGGGATGAGAGTGAGAGAATGTCTGAGACGTGTCTTGGTCCGGTCTGGTACGGTTGCAGATGGGTCCTGTCATATCTGCTGCCTGAAGGACACAATGGCAATACCCTGGCTGGTTCCCTGGACCAGCCCACACCAATCTTTCCACACACACACAACCGCAGTCCTGACAGATTGAGAACAGGCAGACCGAGAACCAGGTAGGCAATCAGCCTGGACAACCGAGAAACCTTGGAGGACAGGAGGCTTTTGCCGTACTGGAAAGACTGCTGGCTATGCCGCTAAATGACAATTAACAAACTAATTAAAACCTGTTCTAGAACAAAAATTAAATAGCCACTAAGGAATGATGAGAGAAGTAGCTATTTTAATGCTTGAGCACATGCAACGTAAGGCATTCATTTGGATTCAGAATTGGTAGGGGTTAATGTAAGGTTTAGTGAAAGCTATATGTTTGTAAAAGGCCTGAACAAAAAATAAGTACCGGTACTATAGCTTAAATACCCTAGCAATCCATCAGACTAAATATACAGTATTGACATCTGCAATTGCTCCTAGTGTCGGTTAGTGTAGTTTTAGTTATTTACAGGTGCTTGACACACCAGAATAAGCATGAAATATTGGAAAATCAGAAAGCTAGGGCTTTTACATCTGAAACCCTGTCTGTGTATCGGGTGTGTGAAAACATGTAGGAAATGTACCAGCCCTCACACCACATGATGAAGATATTTCATCTTCAGTAATCGGGGGCATTGTCAGGAATATTGTCATCCGTATGATGGATTGGCATGCCATACACCCCCCCGCCTGTCATTAGTGTGATCTTTGCCAAGGACAAGACATGTCTTGGTTTACTAAACTAAATTGTTCTCTAATTACTAGACCACATCATTACAATCATTTTCTCTGGACAGTTATAACCCAGAATGGAAAGATCAAATGCTTTTACAGTGTGTACTGTGTGTGTATGTGTGTGCATGTGTGAGTGTCCTTGTGGTAAAATATCTCAGCCTTTATCAGGGCCAATCCATAGTGAGGCTCATCATTACTGTCATGTTGGAATGGATCACCTCCACTCCAACTAAAAAACACACACAGAGAAACAATGACATGTCATTAAGCCTGATAAATTGTCAATATGAGACTGATCCGCTGTTAGTTACATTTGATATAATAATAATACACCACAAAAGAGGAGAGTACCATAGTTAAAAATTAAACAAAAAACTACATGTGAAAACAAAAGCATCTTAAACAGAAATGAAATAAGATATTCAGTATTTGTAATAAACAAAAAAATAATTGAGAATTATTTCTTGGTTTGTCTCAATGTATTTTTTGACTAACTAAATTTTGATCAACCACTGTATTCTTCTTTTCTTAGAGACTTGAGCTTTCACACCAGTTTTGCAATCTGGGCTGCTCATCTAGCAACAGTGTGCTATCAGGTTTTGTGCTGTCAACATGCATCTGAACATCCCTTTGTAGGCTGATATAGACAAGATGGAATTAGTAGAGGCTGGGGGTATCTGACTTGCCTGGGGAATTCCTGGTTTCAAAAGTGGGCGCAGTCATGCCAGAGAATAGTGGTCGAAGATCGGGCTCTCCTAAAGTGTGGCTTGCACATACTAGGGAAATATGTGGTTGTACCTTTGATGGCTTAACTCTGACTCTGTGAGCTCTCTTATGCACGGTATCCTGTCACATCCTTTTGTGTGCAGGGCAGATGATGATGGCCCAATGAGATCTGAATGGTACCCGGCTTGGAAAAAGAGAGAGAGAGAGAGAGAGAGAGAGAGAGAGATGTAGATGCGGGCTTGCATCCCTTGTAAAACACACCACTGTCAGTTCCATGGGGGAAGAGTATTTGTAGGGTGTCAGTATTATTTGTTTGTTGCTGCTGCCCCAGCCGTGACAGCCAGTGTCCTATAGGCGAGCAGCCCATTTGCTGATTGAGTGCAGCGTATAAAGCGTTTTTGACAAGCTGCTAAAAAATGTTGGACAGATTTCGGTTCTGACCAGTGTAATGGTGCCTCAGCGTGGCAGGCCTCTGTTTTGACAACATTTTCCTGCTCCTTTTATGTTTTTTTTTACCCTCTTCTTACTGATATTCCAGGGTGGTTAGGGTTCTCTTTTTTCTCCATCGAGAAGCAGGTGGCTCAGACTGCCGTCGCACCTGCCTAATCGGTGGTGTTAATAGAGTTCTGCCAGCATGTGGCATCATGCTAAATTTCAAAACTGTCTTTAATTAACTTTTTAGGTACGGGCATTCATTGGGCACAGTCGAGGAGCTGATTGCGATGCCACAGTAATGCCACAGTTACGATGGGGTGCACTGAGAGAATGTGGCCTGGTTGGGGAAAAGTTATTAGTGCTTTAAATTCCCTGGAGCTCTAATTGTTTCCGATGAGACTTTATTGTTCCTGTAAATAGAAAGAAGGCAGTGTCACTATGGACATAACACATCGATCTGCTTGAATATCCTACCCAAATATGTATCCTCTCTACAGATGGGTTCCTCATTCTAAGACACTATTTGGACAATGTGTTGGAGCCTGCTGCTGGTTTCAGAAACAACTTGGCTGCAACAGCTGTTGGCCAACAATCCTCCACTGGAGCTTTCGCAGCACCCTTGGCATTGTCTTCACAACTTTTCAAACGGGGGAAACTTTGGTCAATGAGGCATCACTGTGAGGGATTCCAAAATCCAATCCTTAAAGCATGGGCCACACTAACCAGCCACCATGAGTACCAGCAGCCTGCAGGATGATAGGTCAGTTGCTTTCTGCTGGGAAGAGCTGGGTTTCCCAGCCATGCACTCAATATGCTATAGATTTGTTACAGCAGGTGTGTGGGCAGACTTTCATGTGTGAGCAGATATACCCAGGACAGGTGCTTTCTGGCCACCGCATTTGATGTCCTGCCTCTCAATTGCAGTATTCCTTTTGTTGCATGAGATGTTTTAGGGCCCAACGCTATTCGAGGCGGTGTAAAAAGGAGCCAAAATTTAAAGAAATACGTTCTGAGGAAACTATTTTGTAAACCGAAATATGTGAAATATTAATGTATGAGAGGGTCAATTACGGTCGTAGGAAACAAAATTTAACACTCAAATAACATTAAATATGAAGATCATGACGTAGCATGTAAATAGCGTGGATTTTGCTAGGGTGGAGGCCGGGGAATGTGGTTGGACGTATAAATTTGCGACTTTCATGCCAGTGTTTGCAAGTTCAAATCCAGACGGACACATTGGGTGTTTTTTTCTACATTGTTGTGTGATGCAGACAGGCGATTGTCAGTTTTTTGTAATGTTATCCCTAACCTTAATCCTAACCTTAACCTCAGTAACATCATATCTAACCTTAACCATTGGGAACGTCATGCCTAACCTTAACTGTTAGTAACCTAATGCCTAACCTTAACCATTAGTATTCTAATGCCTAACCTTAACCATTAGTATTCTAATGCCTAACCTTAATTGTGAATGTTGCAATATCATTTCGAACACTGTGGAATGTGTGGAATGTTCTCGCATGAATCCGCTAAACGAAATGTGCAGGGGCAACGTAATAGAAGTACGAATATAACCTAATAGCAAAACCTGCAGCTGAAATGTAAAAACACCTTAAACATGTTGGCATGTAACATCAATCAAGTTTTTAAAATCATTTCCTGAGAATGTAATTTGGGAGAAATTCCGAGATGTACGGTTAGTAAACAGTGGGCCTGAATCAGGGAAATCAGGTGTGAGCTGCGTTCTTGTACCCTGGGAGGTGGAGCTCCTAGCAGGATTGACACGTTTGGACTTGTGGACAACTTTGGAGTTGTGATTGACATTGTATTTGGGTCATTATAACGTCTTTGCTTCCAGTTATATACATAACCAAAGGTCTCTATCTCAAACACATTTCACATCAGATTGAGGCACTTGGCAATTCAAGTACATTTGTTGAAAAATGTAAATTGTTGAATGACGCAAATGGAATTTTGCCAGTGTGTACATTATGTGACCTTTGTTTTGCTACCCTTGTCAGGACCAAAAGTCTTCACAAAGATGTTACAATCTGACAATTCAGCTGTTCATCCAATCCAAAACTACGGTTGCACTCTGTTCGTCTCCTTTTCCTTTAACTGTTAGCTGTTTTAGCTGTATCCACCAATGAGTAAATAAACAAATATCCCTATAAACAACCACATGTTGTACTGTACACAGAGAGAAACATATCCAAGGTAACAGGGTGTATCTGTGTGTGCACCAGTGTTGTCTCTGTTGGACTGGACCCAGTATAAAGCTGTGCTTGTGTCCAGTGAAACAAACCACATTTTACTGTTATATTGCAATCTATGCCATATTAACACACAGACAGAACAGAGAATACAAACAAACATTGTAGTAAGCAGAAATAAACGTGTAATATTCTTATCTTATTTCCATAGTCTGTTCAACTGACACACAAAGAAACATGGAGCTTTCTTATCTGTTTATCTTGTGTCTATGTGTTACGGTATGTGTGTGTGTGTGTGTGTGTGTATGTGTGTGTCTGTTGGTCAATGTGGGTGACTGTGTCGCTAGATGTGTGATTGTAAGTGTCAGGGTTAAACATGTGTGTGTTTGGGGGGTGCACTTCATAATAACAGTATTAGGAATGGAAATATGACCATGACAGATATCAATCAATACATTTTAGTTCCTAAAGCCCTTTTTTACATAAGCAGTTGTCACTGAAGAAACGATCAATATCTCAATTCACAATTCATATCAATCATACAAAAGTTGAATTAGCACGATGTTTCGGTAATATAGAAGGCAATTGTGAATTCAGCTCCTCCCTCTCCGTCAGACAGATGAACCCTTACATGCTACTAAACCAATAGTACAGTGACTTTCCATTCACATAACTAATCCGTTCTTCCCTGTGCTTGTCCGAGAATATTATCAAAAGAGAAGGCCCGTTAATTCTAGTTGGCTTGCTGGCTGAAATGTTTGCAATTGTCAGTACCTTCCACAGTTTTAAACCAAAAAGGTCAAAATTGCTTGCATTTTTTCTATTCTCTCACTACGAAAAATATCAGCTGCTTTTAGATGGAATTTTTACAAAAAATGCCCAATGAACCATTTGGTCTGTAGAGTTGGTGTCATGGCACTGGAGAAAAGGTCTAACTTTTTTTAAATGAAATCCCGTTCCCTAGCGGAGGCCCTCGACAAGATGGAAAATTATAATAGTGCCTTGTTTTAATGTGAAGTTCACCAGAATCCCGGAGGGTGTGGGCTCAGTGTCATGAGCAACTTTCTCTGTGATGTAGTTGGGATTGAATGTGTCACTTTCTCTGTGATCGTGGCGCAGATGCCTTACACTTCCTTTCCCTGTACAACTTGCACATTTCCTAGGAAAAACATCAGGTCATACAGCCATCTCGATGATGGTTATCTTTCATTGTCACGTTCCATTTGTAGAGACAGACGCGAAGGTTCAATAATCCAGAGTATATTTTATTTACTAACAAAAGAATGCTGCCGCGTGGGGCTTTACGAATCAATCCAGGGAACAAACACAGGAACGCATACAGGAATACGTTGAACGACAAGAACAAGGCGGAAACACAATGGCTAAATGCACATACAAATTAGAGACAATAGGGTACACCTGTGCTAATCAACACGTAAACACCGTCCCACATTGATGACATCAGACCTGCACCTGTGAGACACAGAAAGAACACCAGGGGGGACCACAGACCAAAATACATTAGGGAGCACTCAAAGGAACAAAAAAAAAACCACTGTATCATTGTATACTGAAAACACTTAGAACGCAAGACAATAATCACGAGAGACATAACTGCACATACAACGGAAAACCAAAGCTTATACAGCCCATACCGGGCTGGACGTGACATAAGCCCCCCTCCAAAGCCCACCGCACCGAGGGGGGCAACAGAGAACCCGAGGCCATAGGGGGGAAACAGAGGGCCAGGGGTCCGGAGGGACTGAGAGGGGCCTGGGGTCTGGAGGGACTGAGAGGGGCCCGGGGTCTGGAGGGACAGAGAGGGGCCCGGGGTCTGGAGGGACAGAGAGGGGCCCGGGGTCTGGAGGGACAGAGAGGGGACCTGGGTCTGAAAGGAACAGAGAATGGTACTGGGACAGTGGCCGGGAATGACACTGGGACAGGGGCAGGCACTGGCACGGGGAAAGGCAGTTCAGGAGGCAAGGGGAAAGACAGGTCTAGAGGCCAGGGGTCAGGCAGTTCAGGTGGCGGCCAGGGGCAAGGCAGTTCAGGTGGCGGCCAGGGGCAAGGCAGATCAACAGGCCCCGGTGGCAGGGTGTCCGGGAGCCCTGTCACTGGCAGGGTGTCCGGGAGCCCTGTCACAGGCAGGGTGTCAGGGAGCCCTGGCTCAAGCAGGGTGTCCGGGAGCCCTGGCTCAAGCAGGGTGTCCGGGAGCCCTGGCTCAAGCAGGGTGTCCGGGAGCCCTGGCTCAAGCAGGGTGTCTGGGAGCCCTGGCTCAAGCAGGGTGTCTGGGAGTCCGGAGAACGGCGTCGTCAGCGATGGGGGTCCAGAGGACGGCGTCGTCCGCGACGGGGGTCCGGAGGACGGCGTCGACAGCGACGGGGGTCCGGACGGGGGTCCGGACGTCAGCGGCGGCTGAGCAGGGGGTCCGGAGGCCAGCGGCGGCTGAGCAGGGGGTCCGGACGTCAGTGGCGGCTGAGCAGGGGGTCCGGACGTCAGCGGCGGCAGAGCAGGGGGTCCGGACGTCAGTTGTGGCTGCTCACAGACAGCCGGTGAAGACTGCGGCAGTGGGCAGACTGCCAGTGGAGTCTGCGGCGGTGGGCAGACTGCCGGTGGAGTCTGCGGCGGTGGGCAGACTGCCGGTGGAGTCTGCGGCGGTGGGCAGACTGCCGGTGGAGACTGTGGCGGTGGGCAGACTGCCGGTGGAGACTGTGGCGGTGGGCAGACTGCCGGTGGAGACTCAGGCTCGGGGACAGGAAAAGGCTCAGGCTCCGCCGATGGGGTTGTAGTAACCTCTGGGTGTAGGGAGCCTTGAGCGGAAACAGCGGCCTCTGGTGGCCTGGAGGCTTGAGCAGAAACAGCGGCCTCTGGTGGCTTGGAGGCTTGAGCAGAAACAGCGGCCTCTGGTGGCCTGGAGGCTTGAGCAGAAACAGCGGCCTCTGGTGGCCTGGAGGCTTGAGCAGAACCAGCGGCCTCCGGTGGCCAGGACGTGGGGGAAACCTCTGGTGGTCTGGGCGTGGGGGAGACCTCTGATGGTCGGCTGGCCTCTGATGGAGACTGTGGAGAGGCCATCTTCAGGAGAGGCCCGAACATACTCTCCAGCAGGCGGGTGAACCCCTGGTGATCCTCCAACAGAGTGTGGTTACCCTCCCACAGGGCCAAGGCGAAGGACAGCGCCGACCCCTCCAGCTGGGACATCGCGAGGGCCACCCTGTCCTTCTCCGCAAGGGGTCTCCTCTCCTGCCTCCTCACCAATCCCCTAACCAACCCTACCCTTGGTATGGGGTCCCTAACATGGGACCGAAAGGGAGCACTGGGGGGATAAACCGGGGCAGAA
>JACXGM010037200.1:0-11172 GCA_016801145.1 Umbra pygmaea
CATTGTAAACCTAGTGAATTGTAACCAAATGCAATTGTATTGTGTGTGAAGAAATAATAAGAGTATGTGATAGCAAAAACAGCACATTTAACATGTTTTAATAACTGGTTATTAAAAACATTAACAAATAAGTTGTACACAAATCGATTGACTATATTGTCAGTGTCTCATGTACAAAAACACGATTACATTTGAAAATTATTAACTAGAGTCTGTTGTTACCCAAAATAGACTAATTGTAGCAACACATGAACATGGACCCACTACCTTTCTATGAAATTAACAAACAATGATTATCATAATGAATGAGGAGCGCTATTATTCTGAAATGAAATATCCGAGTTCGTGTTGCGGGCATTATATACTGTTGCCATGCGAACGGGCTCTGGAGTGCAAATCTAATCGCGATACGCATAATCGTGCAGCCCTATTTTCAATGCATTCACTGACATGTCCTTGCAGACAGGCACAAGTCTTCTAAAGCTGGATTCACACGAGACATGGCAAAAAATCCCCCTACGGCATTGTAATGCAGACACACTTGTACACTGCATTCAACATCGTAATCAATCTTCCGCATCTACGAGATGGTGGGCAACATTGCATACAACTGTCCATCTCCAGTAAGGCAACTGACAGGAGCTGTTTTCAGTTTAGTATTCATTGACAATACAAAAACTATCTACTGAGCTGTCAAAGCTTGTCTTGCAATCTCACACACCCATAGATGAAAGCAACATATTAGCTCTTTCTCTGAGGTAAATCAACTTCCGGTTCTGGCACCGTACGGCAAAACATCGCAAAAGTTGGATTATTTCAACTTTTGCGACACACCCGCTGCACCGCATCCACATTTTGCCGGTTCCGGTGGATTTGCCGCAGCGGTGCGCATTGCTTCCTATTGAAATGAATGGACTTCCGCCGCAATGCAACCAGTTTGCCAGACCTGGTGTGAATCCAGCTTAAGTAATAAGCACTCTCGTGTTCATCACCACGATAACTAAGGCCACGCTTACCAATTACCTTGATGACATTAATCACACGTTCCATGACCTGTCGCTTCTACCTTACTTGATCTCGATGTGCTGATATTCTGTCAGTAGACTACCTATATCCCCCTTGTTTGCCCTGAGAAAATAGGCCTCTGCACTCTCCTGTGGATTTTGCTCCCTTCATGCTCAGTAATTCTTTGATGCACATGGACTCATTCCACCTTTTTATCAGCCTTGCTGATGCAATTCCCTTGCTGATGGCCATGTATCGTGACATTTTTTCACTCAAAATCTCACGATACATGGCCCCATTCATTCTTTCCTATACACGGATCAGTCATCCTGGTCCCTTGCTTCACAGTAGGTATGGTGTTCTTCGGATGCAACTCAGCATTCTTTCTCCTCCAAACACAACGAGTTGAATTTTTGCCAAAAAGTTCAATTTTGGTTTCATCTGACCATATGACATTCTCCCAATCCTCTTCTGGATCATCCAAATACTCTCTAGCAAACTTCAGATGGGCCTGGACATCTAATGCCTTAAGCAGGGGGACACGTCTGGCACTGCAGGATTTGAGTCCCTGGTGGCGTAATGTGTTACTGATGGTAGTCTTTGTTTCTTTGGTCCCAGCTCTCTGCAGGTCATTCACTAGGTCCCCCCGTGTGGTTCTGGGATTTTTGCTCATGTTCTTGTGATCATTTTGACCCCACGGGGTGAGATCTTGTATGGAGCCCTGGATCGAGGGAGATTATCAGTGGACTAGTATGTCTTCCATTTACTTATAATTGCTCCCACGGTTGATTTCTTCACACCAAGCTGCTTACCTATTGCAGAATTCAGTCTTCCCAGCCTGGTGCAGGTCTACAATTTTGTTTCTTGTGTCCTTTGACAGCTATTTGGTCTTGGCCATAATGGAGTTTGGAGTGTGACTGTTTGAGGTTGTGGACTAGGGCTGGGCATCGTTCAAAATCTTTTGATCCGATGCCAATTTCGATACCTCAGTTTCGATACCGGTTCCTAAACTATACATTTTTCGATACCATATTTTTTTAAATCCATTTCAACATCAACATAATAAAGTAAACCCAAAACCTTTAATTTCCACCTTAATTGTTTATCAGTAAAGCACAAAACATAACAATATAATGTTTCATTCTTTTTACTGACAATAACAGTAAAAAAGGTTATCCAGGCTAAAAGATGCTATATTGGTAAAGAACTCCCTTTATATTGATAGATTGCTCACCTCCACCATGGGGCCACCACTGTCGAAAAACCTAGGAAACCTTAAACAACAGCCGCTTTCCGACCAAGTAGTTACAGGAACGTAGTTATAGGAACAGTCCACTTCTAAACAGTTCTCCTAACTACTCTCCCCCAAAACCGGTTTTGCTATTTGCATTCGCACTGGTCAAGACGCCATAGGAACTGGTAGGAGGGATAAGGGAGTGACGAAAGCACTGCAACAGTCTTTTATAGCGTCATCACTTGACTTTAGCGTAGGGTCACATACAAAAACATTCAACTGTGAAATGTTGTTGTAACACTGGGTGTATGATTGGAGATGTATGTGGATGATCTGGTTGTTTTCAGCTCAAGTAGTGCTGGGTTCCTTCAGCGGCTGGCTGTTTGTTTGTTTGTTCAGATTACAAGGCTGAAAACGACATCCAATACCATTAAAAAAAGAGTTGTGTTGATATGTCCTAATAACTGAGTTCGAACCGCGGCGTTTAAAAACTAGGCTGGAGTAATAGAAATTGAGTAGCTATTTAACAGAGAAACACAAAAGACGAAGGCTCCAACATAGTGTTATACGCAAAAGGCAAACGAAGTGACCAGCGTAATTTATAACTCCTGTGACTGCTCGGTGGCACTGATCTTATCTTTCCTAATAAATGTTCCCTCTTGCTGCTAATGTGGCTAATGTGAAGGGGAAATAGACAACAGCTAACGAGCAACCGACTAGCACACACAAGCTAACATGCATATAGTCAACGTTACGGGGGAAATAATTGAGTTTCAATTGTCGATCGAAATGAGCGCAACAACGACAGTAGTAAACCTATGTGTTCGTTTTAAGTAGTGAAATTATACTTATCCGTTAAGTATTTCCGAAATGTGTAATCTTACCGTTACGTCGGAAAAACAAAGATGCTGTCTGGTCAAATAGTAACGTTATAAACAGTATACGACTGCAAGTATCTTCAGAAATCCTCTACGTGGGGGTGGTGTCTCTTTCACATGATGTGTTTTAAGCTGCGTTAGATAGCCAATTGCCGGTGACTCTGTCATTACACGCAAGTATGCTAAATGATTATTGACTCACAGACGCTTTTGTAACTGAAAATTGGCACCGAAAGATAAATACTTTTTTGCTACTCGATAGTATCGAAGTATTTCGGTCGGTGCCACAAAAGTATCAATGTTCGGTGCCCAGCCCTATTTTGGACAGGTGTCTTTAATACTGATAAAAAGTTCAAACAGGTGCCATTAATACAGGTAAGGAGTGGACGACAGAGGAGCCCCTTAAAGAAGAAGTTACAGGTCTGTGAGAGCCAGACCAAATACTTATTTTCCACCATAATTCACCAATAAATGCATAAAAAATCCTACAATGTGATTATCTCGATTATTTTTCTCATTTTGTCTCTCATAGTCGAAGTGTACCTATGATGAAAATTACAGGCCTCTCATCTTTTGTGTGGGAGAACTTGCACAATTGGTGGCTGACTAAATACATTTTTTCCCCCATTGTATATGCTTAAGGTTTTGCCTACTCCCAATGACATGATCAAAAAATATTTAACTTTATATGGAATAGTAAGCCAGACAAAATAAAAAGAGCATAATTGTATAATAAATATGAACACGGAGGTCAAACGTTTCTGAATATTAAAGCTTTGGACCCTTAATTAAACGTATCAGTTATACAAAATATTTACCTAAATCCTAATTGGTTCTCTAGTAAGCTAATAGGAGTATTTCACCCATTGTTCATTAACCTCTTAAGCCTCGCCCCCTAATTGTCAAATTCTGCCTAAAAAAACATACCCAAATTTAAACTCTTGTTACACTGGACCTGAGGCAAGTACAAACATATGGGTGATATTTTTTTAAAGAAAAGACTTTGACATTTTTGGATATGTAAAATTCATTTCAAACAAATATACACAGTGAATATGGCACAAGATGAAATAAAGAAAATGTATAATTATTTTCTGTTTTTATTTTTCTACATCCTCTTTAACCCTACAAAGCCATATATTAAGATAGGACACTGGATCCAATTCAAATCATGTTGTTAAGGGGCTGGCCACATAAGTCTAACATTTTAGATTGATTGAGTGAACAGCCAATGAGCTATAGCTTTGTTTGTAAAACTATATTTTTAGAAAAAATGCACCGTGGTGACGTTTACATCCGGGTCCTGAGACGAACAACACAGTTCTTTCCTGAATTATCTCAGATTATCTCCGTCAATCTTCAGTTAAAATTGTTAATCTTGCACATTTTTAAGACCTCTGTTTCATAAGGATGACATATATGCCGAAATTGTTAAGCATTTGGACACTTTTTATATCCGTCTTTAGT
Source organism: Umbra pygmaea (assembly GCA_016801145.1). Taxonomy (NCBI): domain Eukaryota; kingdom Metazoa; phylum Chordata; class Actinopteri; order Esociformes; family Umbridae; genus Umbra; species Umbra pygmaea. The sequence goes on from JACXGM010037200.1 coordinate 4,585, forward strand.
TCAGAAGTGCTGGGAAAATAGACTCGGTTTTTCATTTATTTATGAGTAGATTTAAAAGTCCGGTAAGAAAATGCTATTTTTACATTCAAGATGGATTTTACCTGGGAAAACTATGCTTTAAGTCATTACTGTGACCCTTTGATGACCAAAAAGAAGGATTTTATGACCGTAAGTAAAATATTTTGTACTGAAAGCTTAACATAAGTGACGTGTGGTAACCTGTATTTCCTAAGTAAAATGAAATTGTTTTCAAGACGCATACCTGACATTAAGTAGTCTAACGTTGTGAATTTTATAGCTACACTAAAACCGAGATATTTGCTAGAATCCCAAGATTCTAAGCTTTAAGAACATAAGACTTTTATATATATCCTAAAAAATGAGCGTGGTAGTTGTGTTTGTAGTTGGCATTTAGATTTTCTTTAGAAGAAAAGAAAACCCATTACTGTTTTCGATATGTGCAGTTGGAACTCGCAGCCATAACATTTTAAATTTTACAGCTACACTAAAACCGAGATTTCTGCTAGAACCCCAACATTCTAAGCTTTAAGGAGACATAAGACTTGTAGATATAACCTAAAAAATGAGGGTGCTAGCCGTGTTTTCCTTTCGCCATTCAATTTAATTTTAGGTACAAAAGCGGCTAGTTGAGTAAACCAGCTAACAGCTTTTGGTACTGGCTGTTTACAACACATTATGATTAATAATTATCTAGTTTTCATAGCTATTTTAAAACTGAGATATTTGCTAGAACCCCAACATTCGATGCTTTAAGGACATATGAGATATGTATTTAACTTAAATATTGCATTCGTGAGCTTTGTTTTAATTCCTTAAAGGGATACTTCACCGATTAGCATTAAGCTTTATATCAGTAGAAACCTGGTAGTATTTTAGAATTAACTGGGATCAATCCCTCATACCCACCTGGGATGTGAAGTCTCTGTATCGGTTGTATGGGAAAGAGGCCTCAGATGACGCAAAAATCGTCATTTTGTGTCATCTGAGGCTTGCCTGCTCAAAGACTATTAACTACATCCTACAGTGGAGCAGTTACTTAATGAACAAGGTTTACTTTTAACATATTCTGAATTTCTTAATAAATTTTTGATTCCTGTGAGGCCAATTGAATATGCTAATATTTTTGATGCAATCCCTAACAGTGTTGTAACACTACTAAGAAATCCTGGATTTTATCCTATGAATGTTGATCGGCAGACCAGTTTTTGTGGTGATACAATATTTATTGGGGATATTAATATCCTAATAGACAAATGCAGTAATAAATATATTAGAAATGTGTTAAAAACAAACTTTTTGCCTTGTTCAATGGGATTTTGGTCTACTAAATATGAAAATACAAATTGGAAAATAGTATGGTCTATAACAAATAAGTTTTTTATTTATAATAAAATTAGAGAGGTTTCCTATAAAATTGTTCACAGAATTTACCCTGTCAAGGAGTTACTTATTGAATGTTTCCATTTGAATATTGAAAACTTATGTGAATTTTGTGGTAATGCCAAAGAATCTGTAACTCATCTCTTTTTTGAATGTATTTATTCTAAAATGTTTTGGTTGGATGTTTCCAATTTTATTTCTAGGTTGTTTGGAACGTGTTTACAAATCAGTCTGTATGATGTGGTCTTTTATTTTGTACATGACAATGTTGATTCCAAAAGTACAATGTGCTTCCTTATACAACTTTTTATTTTACTTGGGAAATATTACATTCATGTGAAAAAATTGTCAAAAGGCCAAGCAGTGATCACTTTATAAAAGAGGTTAAACAATATGGTAATATGTTAGACAAAATTAAGAACAAAAAAGCAAGAAGGACCTATGATGCTTTTTGTTACTTTGAATTATTGTAATTTACCCCTGTTCATTTATTTACTCTTTTTTCTTTACATACTCCTTTGTTTGGTATGTTATATCTGCAAGTTGTGAGATGTATTTTTTGTACCCGCCGCATGTTTTAAACCCGCCCATAGAGGGTGGGAACTCACTCCCAGAATTTCAAAATAGGTCAGCCATCTTGAAAGGAAGCTCACAGGCTATTGTTGTGTTGAGAACGCAGAGCAATTAATTCATACATTAGCAGGCTATGGCGGAAGGCAGTTATGAAGATGATTTTGAAGATCTGGAGCATGAATCCGATCCCCGTGACTACCTGTACGAGCCGCAATACAGCGAGGAACAGTGGCAGTGAGGAGTGACCACCCTGGCAGTGAGAAGCCTGGGGAGATATGAGCTGAGGCAGACTGGTGGTGTCAGTGCCTCGGTGTGCGCCTATGGACACAGAGTTCTATTGCTGTCGTGAATTTCAGCGATGCCATTTTCTTTTAGAAGAAATCACTGAATCTGCTGAGGAAACGGACCCACCAGTATGTGTAACAGCACCCTAGCTGTAATCCACACATGGATAGGGGTGTCTTAGAAACCTATTTCCGGATACCGAAAGTGAATTGGAAACGCCAGCCGAAGCCCGAAAACGGACGCCTTAGTATAAAGTGAGTATTTGGTTTGTTTTTCACGTTAGTCAGCTGAGCTATCATTGTCACATTAGGATTACCATATTTTAGTTTTCAACAGCACAAACACAGTATGTATAATCGTAATGTGTTCACAATTGCCCCGTCTCACTGAAATACATTAGTTTGGAAATCTGCTGAGAGGCACAAACTATTCTCAAGCAGTGCCCATGCGACACACGCATTTTATTGGTTTCACATTTGCGTGTCTGGTGATGTCGCGCACACTCATTTGTTGACTTAGTTACAGTACAGTATAAAACAAAAAAGATCAAAAATGTGTTTCCTGTCAATATTTATATTTCTTACGTTTTGTATAGGTTCCACTCTTAACTTAATTGTAATGTACAACTGAATTGTAATGTACAAAATAATCTTGATTATTATTTCAGTGGTTTTAGGACATGTTAGCTAGCCAGATTTTCAAGTCTTGTCAATGTTTTCCTTACGTAGCCTCGTCTGCTGCAAGCAGGCAGACAAACAACCGATCAGTGAAGTGAGGCTAAGTTGTTCTAGTAGTTTTAATTGGATACAACCAACATCTGCAGGTAATGTTAAAAACATAGTTCATAGATTGATAATCTGTTTGAAACAGTCGAGCTGAGTGTTGGTGCTTCCCTCATGCATCACAATCAGTGTTTGGAATGCTAGTTAACAACGTTATTTTCAGTAACGGGGTAATCTAATGAATTATTTTTCCCATTGTTACAAGGCCGTTAACGTTACTGGATGATAAATTCGGTGCATTACTATGCATTGATTGAATAAACTCCGAACGCACCCCTAGCTCACAGCTAGTGAGGAGGTGGGTTAATAAGAGATTATAATTACGATTATGATTGACTAATGAGTCAAGTTTCATTGTAGCCAATCGTATTTGTACACTCACGCCAACACACGCGCTACACACCCATACAAACAAAAGCTAAACAGAGATTCAATGAAGGTGAGTTAGGAGCAAACCGAGGAAAGTTGGCATTTTCAATTTGGAGATAAGCTTCAAATTCATTGTGGTCAATGGCAAGAACATGGATGTAATGTGTATATTATGTGCATGAGCAAAGACTTTGTTGACATTTGTTGTAAGCAACTCTAATTTAATGAAGCATCTCACAACGACACAGGCATCTACAAAACTTTAACAGTAACGCAAATAGTTACTTACCTTTTTTTAAAGTAATGTTCCCAACACTGATCATAATAGAATTAGAATGAAACAGAATGGAATCTTAAAACAGTTCTCTCTAACATTGTCCTTTCTGTTTTTTGTAGACAATATCACCTAATAGCCTGCTGTCACATTATGGAATAGCTCATGCAAGACGAAGACACATCAGACAGGTCCAGCTCTTCAATGGAAATACTGCGGCTACTGCTGAAGCTCTGAAAATGTTCATGTTATGTTTTACAGCTAAATCAGTGACAGTAACCATTCAGCCTCCTCAACAAGTCTTTAATGTATAACTTTGGTGTACACAGGACAGGGTTGCCAGGTCAACCAGGAAATACTAGCCCAAGGACTGCTCAAAAACAGCCCAAAATGCCTTAAAACTAGCCCAATTTGTTTACATCGCTACTGAGTTAATAATTCCAATACTTTTTTCCACAATGTACATTTAAATGTTATTTGCTTTACCCTATTCTATTAATTTCAAAAAATGTATTTGTTCATTCCACAACATGGTTAGCTATATCTTGCCTTTAATTATCTCCATGTACAGTGAGCAATACAAATAAAACTACAAAGATGATCAGGAATGAGTTCGAGGATCAGCAAGAATGAGAGTACAGATGTATCGCAACTTGACAATAACTGAACTTTTGACAATAACTCAACTTGCTGTTCATCTATATCCACAGCACTTTTCTCATGGTGTTTACTGCAACACTTTACTTTGTTAATCAGAAATACAAATTATTTTATTATTATTTGTTAGTGTTTAAAAAAAATTAACTTTTTGCTATCACATACGCTTATTGTGCTTTACTGTCATCTGCTGGGATGTTCCTAATCCATTCCATTAAACCCTTTTCTTTTTCCTAGTCTTTGCAATATTTTCTTCCATATTTTGTCAATTTCCCTGACAATCAGAAAATTAAATGGTGTTTACCTGTCTAGTATGCTAGTAAACATGATTTGTCTTCATAAACATGTTTTTTTCTTCCTCACGTTTCTATAGCCTATACTGTGATGCACTCTGATTTCTACTTTCTGATTAATGTTCTGGTCTGAAGAGTCAACAAAATTAAGAAATGGTGCAGAAATAAAAATTTTACTTCATTCGTTTTGTAGTCACTAAACCAATTACATCAATTATCATGACGTTTGAGCCATGTGTGCACATGTCACATTTTCTTTTCCGCTCGCCCTGAATATGCACGTATCAGTCTCTCTCTCTCAAAACGATCTACTCTCTCCCTCTCTTTAATACACATCACAAGCAGTAGCTCCTCCCACACCTGGCACAGGCCGCAACATTCAGCCTTGGTCACATTTAATTTTTTAAAGGAAAATGCTGCAGCTGTGGTTGTTCAAAAATAGCCCAAAAAACTGCAACCCGCGACCTATATATTTTCTACCGCCAAATTGATTTAAAAATCGGCAAATTTGGCTAGAAAACCGCGGACATGGCAACACTGACACAGGAGTACAGTGTAAGATGAAATTTATTTGTTATTATTCTCAAAGGAAAAATAGTTTGCCACCATAGTCAAGTGCACACATTAAAACAGAAGTTTTCAAACCCTACTATGGAGGGCCTATTGTATTCTGGTTTTGGTCTTTCCCTTCAATTAGAGCCAAATTAGGACTCACACTGCCAGCTGAGGGGAGGTCCTAACCAGGGTTCAAAATAAGCACCATTTATCAGCCAAATGCTTGTAAAATATGCATGTGGCTGGTAGATTTGCTTCACTGACTAGCCAAACAATAGTAATCAGTTGAGTGGCTGGTAAAATTTGAACATTCACTAGCCGTTTGGCTGTTGGATGAAAAAGTTCATTTTGAACCCCGGTCCTAACCAATTTAGTGAGCTACTTCATCAGCCCTGTACAAGGTAAATGCAAAAACCAGCATACACTAGGAACCTCCATGGAAGGGTTTGGAGACTCCTGCAAAATATGATGCACGTATTAATAATCTGCACGATACAAAAACAAAGCATGAAAAATATATAAACTTAGGTGAAGACTAAGAGGACTCAGGGAAGACAATGAGCTAGGTGCCATGATTTAAGTGCGATTGGAAAGTCGTAGCAGCCTCCTTTGATGGGTCGGTCTACAAACTGGGTGGTGAGAAGGTTTTCTTGCTGCTTGGATCTCTAGCTGAAAACGTGTGGTTGTCCAGTAAATGATAGGAAATTAAATAGATTACTGTGTCAGCAGTTAAATTATAAGAGCAGAATAAATATGGCTATGTAATATCATGATCCATGTATTAACAACATGTACAGATATGTGCTATGTTTTAGCAGTATATTAGTAGAAAGTATAATATAGACATGCAGTCTATAAAAACAAATGTTTTAAATATGGATATTCAGTGTGAACCATATAGACACCTATGTACAGTGTGTTAATATTATATTACTAGTCTTACAATGTTATGTTTAATATAATTAAACATAAAATCTGAACTAACAGTCGACTTTGCTAGACGCTTTTCCATTATGTAGTACACAAAACGATTACTGCCAATACGAAAGAACAAAAAATGGGGCACCTCAATGGTCACCATCCTGTATTTGATCGCTCATTACTTCAAACTATATACAATCCATTTTACCTTTCTATTTTATATACATGTAATATAATGTCTCAGAACTGTGCACCAACAGTATTATCCTAGTTTTGCTCTAATAATAATAATAATAATAAATTTTATTTAAAGGCGCCTTTCTCGGCACTCAAGGACACCGTACAGGGATACATAAAACAATAAAAGCAGTAAGTAATATAGCAACAATTAAACAACAAAAACAGACAGAGCAATTGACATCAGATGGAATAGGCAGTTTTAAACAGATGTGTTTTGAGTTGCGATTTGAAATGGGGG
>JACXGM010037201.1:0-11172 GCA_016801145.1 Umbra pygmaea
CAGTCGAGGCAGTTTTTGGAGAAGCCAAGGCTGCGGAGTCTACCAATAAGGATGTGATGATTGACTGAATCGAACGCCTTGGCTAGGTCGATAAAAACAGCGGCGCAGTAGTGTCTTTTATCAATGGCATTAGTGATATCATTTAAAACCTTGAGTGTGGCAGAGGTGCAGCCATGACCAGCTCGGAAACCTGATTGCAGGTTTACCCTACTTGCTCCCAGGTCGTTGCTGTAAATAAGAAACTGTTCTTAGTCAACTTACCTGGTTAAATAAAGGTTAAATTAAATTAAATTAAATATCCTAGGGTAGGCTTATGTTCTAGATATCTATCTAATGAAAAATATTTTAAACTATTTACAAATTTGGTAACAACCACATTAAAATACAATACAAACACAGTTAAGTTTATTTTAAAATTCAAAATTGAATTCAGTTCTAAAATATTTATTAAAGAAAAAAGCTTGTCTTTTTTTACTTTAGACTATTTCAAGGTCTAAAATGTTGTTTACCTGCCGGTGGACCTCTTGGCCGGCAGTGGACTGCTGGTTAAACGATGAGCAAACTGCCTGGCGGACCACCAGCTCTGCCTCTGCTGGTCCGCCTGTGTCCCGCCAGCTCTATGCTAGCTGGGACAGACGTCACACTTTAAATCCTACCTGGTGCCTTTCATTATCCACTTATTTAACTGCTGTCGCATCCCTTAACTTGCTGTCGCATTCTTTTCACTCTTTCTTTTTCTTTTTCAAATTTTAGCACCCAACAGCTTTTTTGCTTTATCCATCTTTTTCCATGGATGACAACTCACTACTCGTACCTCCTCCTCCGCGCTCACGTCGCCCCTGCTCCCTCTTCTATGTCAAAATTCTATGATGGAATCTTATGAGACAGGGCGCCTATTCTATCCTGTTAGTCCTCTAAAATGTTATATAACATTGAGCAAATGCAGAAATTATTTAGAAACACACAACAGCGGCTACATATAGAAAATACCATATATATTTTTTATTTTATTATTTTTTACCATCGCTTTGGTGCCCCCATAGTGCTGCGCCCCTATGCGCTACATATAGCGCATACCCACTTTTTGCGCCACTGGTCACCCAGATAGCAAAACTGATCCGGTGTCCCAAAATGTCTGGGCCAGATCAAGCCCCCAGATCCGGCCCAGTGTCAGATTGAATTACGTTCCAGATCTGGCCCGAGTACTCTGTCCCAGATCCGGGCACCCAAAACTTGGCCATATGTGCCAGATCAGAGCCAGAATCAATCCAGGTGTTGGACGATATTGGGATTGATATGGGTGACATCTGGCTGCAGAAGATCTTTTTATTCTACCCCCCGAATGTGCCCAGTTTTAGTGCACACTGATAATTACCATATAATGCTAATTGTGAGGGCACGGATGAAGTAAAATTAAATCGCTATTATATAGGCTACCCCTAAGGCTCAAAATTGCACCTCACTTCCATGGTAGCATAATAATCCCTACATGCAAACAGAAGCATTGATAACTGGCAGTTTATTAGAAATATAGTTTAAAAGACAGTACCGTTCAGGTATATAGCCAGGTGTCATCTTCAGCTCATGTAGCACTACGTTTGTGGTTTGACTGGTCGAGTTGGTTTTCCGAAGATGGCGCCTGGCTGTATACATGAACGGTACTGTCTTTTAAACTATATTTCTAATAAATTGTCTGTAGACTTACAAAGTTCTCAATGCTTTGGTTTGCATGTAGGGACCCTCATTATGCTACCGTGGAAGTGTGGTACTATTTTGAGCCTTGTAAGTGGTAGAAAGTAGCGATTTCTTTTTAATTCATTCATGCCCTCACAACTAGTGTTATAAGGTAATTCTCAGTTTGCACTAACACTTGGCACATTCGATTAGCATGAAAACATATCCCAGAGAACGGTCAACTTGGTACCAATGTGTTATTAACCCCTAGGTTCATTTTGCACTGGATTAATCCTTTAAAGGAGGGATGAGAGAGTGAATAGTAGGACCACAACTGTATCCAGGCCTGCAGAGTAGACGTGATAATATTACATGGACCTAATGTATTATTATCTTAATATTACAACAGAGATATAGGCTGACTGCAACACTAACTCCATGGCTGAAGCAAGGGCAGACTATTTAATGTGACAGCATGTACTAAAGGACCAAGCCTAGTAGGTGAGAAACAATCAACTTACATACACAAAATATGAAAGCAGTTTCCAGAACTGTTGAAACAATCAGCTTTACCTAAAACGACATGGTCTGTGCATCTGCCTAGCTATATTGATGTGGTATGTAAGCACAGTGACATAGTTAAAGTGATGGTTCAGAGTAATATAACCCTAGGGTCCTTTGCACCTTGACCTCAAGCCAAACAACCCACCCATAAGCTTTTTCCCTTGTTAAAAAAAATATTACAATTCAGATAATGACACCATGTATAACCAGAGAAAAGGAATGCTGATATTTGTATTCATTTAAATATAATTACATAATTGGTCAAGTGCAGGTGTGGAAAGCACTGACATAACAACCCGCCCCTGCGCAGCCTTCAAATAACCCCATGCTGAATCGAGCGGACAAGAAAGTCAAGAAAATGAGTCAGAGAAGTGGTTGTACTAAACGCAAACGAAAAAGAGACAAAGAGAGGGAGGTGTCTTTATTAGGACAGGTTCCATCTATCAAAACTAGGGCTGGGCATTCAAAATCTTTTGATCCGGTGCCAATTTCGATACCTCAGTTTCGATACCGGTTCCTTAACGATACTTTTTTCGATACCATATTTTTTTAAATCCATTTCAACATCAACAGAATACAGTATACCCAAAACCTATAATACCCAACGTAATTATTTATCAGTAAAGCACAAAACAAAAAAATATAATGTTTCATTTTTTTGCTGACAATAACAGTAAAAAAGGTTATCCAAGCTAAAAGATGCTATATTGGTAAAGAACTCCCTTTACATCGATAGCTTGCTCACCTCCACCATGGGGCCACCACTGTCGAAAAAGCTAGCAAACCTTAAACAATAGCCGCTTTCTGACCAAGTATTTACAGGAACGTAGTTATAGGAACAGTCCATTTCTAAACAGTTCTACTAACTACTCTCCCCCAAAACCGGTTTTGCTGTTTGCATTCACACTGGTCAAGTGGCCATAGGAACTGGTAGGAGGGATAAGGGAGTGACAAAAGGACCGCAATGGTCATTTATAGTGTCGTCACTTGACTTTAGCGTAGGGCCACATACAACAACATTTCACAGTTGAATGTTTTTGTAACACTGGGTGTATGATTGGATATGTATGCAGATGATCTGGTTGTTTTCAGCTCAAGTAGTGCTGGGTTCCTTCCGCAGCTTGCTGTTTGTTTGTTTGTTTAGATTACGAGGCTGAAAACGACATCCAATACAATTAAAAAAAGAGTGTTGTGTTGATATGTCCTAATAACTGAGTTCGAACGGCGGCGTTTAAAAACTAGGCTGGAGTAATAGAAATTGAGTAACTACTTAACAGAGAAACACAAAAGACGAAGGCTCCAGCATAGTATTATACGCAGCAGACAAACAAATTTAATTACAAAGCGACCCGCGTAATTTATAACCCGTGACTGCTCTGTGGCACTGATCTTATCTTTCCTAGGAAATCTTCCCTCTTGCTGCCAATGTGAAGGGATTGACACTTTCTGGTATGGTCACCCTAACATTAGGGTGGACACGCGCAGAGGCTAATGTGAAGGGGGATATAGACAGAGCTAACTAGAGCAACCGACTAGCACTACAAAGCTAACATACATAGAGTAGTCAACATTACGGGGAAAATAATTGAGTTTTGATTGTCGATCGAAATAAGCGCAACAACGGCAGTAGTAAACCTATGTGTTGGTTTAAGTAGTGAAATTACACGTATCTGTCAAGTATTTCTAAAATTTGTAACCTGACGGTTACGTGGGAAAAACAAAGATGCTGCCTTGTCAAATAGTAACGTTATAAAAGGTATACGACTGCAAGTATCTTCAGAAATCCTCTGCGTGGTGGTGTCACATGACATGTTTTAAGTTGCGTTAGACAGCCAATCGCCGTTGACTTTGTCATTACACGCAAGTATGCTAAATGATTATTGGCTGACAGACGCTTTTGGAATCGAAAATTGGCACCGAAAGATAAATACTTTTTTGATACTCAATAGTATCAAAGTATTTCGGTCGGAGCCATAAAGTATCAATGTTCGGTGCCCAGCCCTAATCAAAACATTCTTCAAAAGTAGCCAGGCCCAGTAGGAGAATCGGGGTGAGGAATGTGTGGTAGATCAGGACGAGCAAGCTAACCAGGGACCCCAGGAGGCTAGTGTTAGCAGCGTAGCAGCCTATCTGTACTGGTAGCAGCAGCAGCGAGCAGTGGTTTCATCAGTTGTCTGACCCAACATTGTGGGAGGCAATCGACGAGAATGCACGTGCCTTTGTTATCGGCCGTGGACCTGCTTCCTTTCATAATAAAAAGAGCAAATATCTAGCCTCAACTCGTCATGGGGGTTTGGGTGGTAAGGAACGCTCCCTTACTAATGATCAGCTGTGCTGTCAACTGCCAAATAGGGAAAATGTTTCCAGAAATATTACTCAGGTAATATTTTTTGCTTTGCCTGTATGCTTTTTTCTACCAAGAAAAATTAAATTGTTTGTGTTTTTTCTGACTGGAAACACCCCGAACGTGTGCGTGAGCATGAGAGAAGAGCATTGTAATTGTTTGTTAGCATTGCTTCGGCGCTCATCTGTCACTGGGAGCGGGAGTGTGAACACTAAACTAGTGCAGCAGCTAGATGGAGAGAAACAGTATTGGCGGGAGGTGCTCAAGCAGGATGTGGCTGTCATAAAGTTTTTACGTTAAATGAAATATAGTATTATCAAAAAACAAAAAAAATCTGCTTTCTTTTACATTTGATATTTACAATTACATTTAGGGCATTTGGCAGACACTTTTATCCAAAGCGACTTACATGTAGTAGGCTACATTTATCAAAGATTCTGGATGAAGGTATTTTGGACCATTCCTCCTTGCAAAACTTCTCCAGTTGGTTGCTGAGCATGGACAGCCTGCTTCAAATCACCCCACAAATATTCAATGATAATCAGGTCCAGGGGCCTCATGTATAAAAGATTGCACAGCTTTACATACCAGAAGATGGCGTACGGCCAAAACTGGAAAAGTACCTACGCACAGAAAAATTCACATGTATAAAACCGGTCATACGCCAGGTCCTGCGCACCTTTCCTTTATAAATCACAATCAACGTGAGATTGAACGCACGTGAACGAGCCACTGACCCCGTCTTGCCTCCTCCCATAAATTAATATGCAGATAGCCTATATATGCGCCCCTTAGGTCATTTCTTTGCCTGAATTACAATGGCTGAATTACACGCAAAAAAGAACATTTTCACAGACTGTAAGATCGAGGTTCCAACAACAGAGGTGAAGGCAAGGAAACGTGGCCTGTCATCAGGTATTAGGAGAAAAAAAAGTAGGCGGAGTAAAAAACTGTCACTAGGGCCGTAAATGTTGGGAAAAGTTTGCAACGGGTAACCACGGTCACCTAAGGGTATACATTAACCACATACTCAGATGCCAAAACAAGATAATTTCCTTTTTTTACCGTATAGCCTAATGATCATAAATGACATTTATTACCAATAAGCCAGCCATCGCTTGCGACAACATTTTTCAAACACATTTGCGCATCACAGATCACTTGCACATTAATAGAGTGGTAGTGTTTTCTGTTCACATAAGCAAATTCATTATGGTGCCCTTATAGCAATGTGAGTGCCGTCGATGGCTCCGATTACATTTGGAAATCGGGTCATCGCTGCGAATTGCAGTTTAATGTTGGCCTGCTCACCAACAGTGAAGGGAAATTTTATGTACCTTGGTGACATACGGATGAGACCGTTCCATACAGCTGCCATGGCACGGCTCAGAGCTGGTTGGGAAATGCCTGACCAGTCAGCCAGCTCTCTCTGAAAAGCGCCGCGAGGAAGCGAGGAAGCCCAGTGTGGTGAGAACTTGCAAGGAGCCAAGTAACGTGTGGTTCCTTGCTGTCTCATGTTCGAAAGCCATGACAAATCACTCCATCTTTGTTTTCGTCAGTCCACAGCACCTTCTTCCAAAATGAAGCTGGCTTGTCCAAATGTGCATTTACATACCTCAAGCGACTGTCAAGGAGAAGCTGGACTTTTCCATACAGCTTTTCCTTGTGCAAAGTGCGCTGAATTGTTGAACAATACACAATGACAACCTCTGCAGCAAGATGATGTTGTAGGTCTTTGGAGGTGGTCTGTGGGCTGTTTTTGACCGTTCACACCATTCTTTGCCTTTGCCTCTCCAATATTTTACTTGGCCTGCAAACTTCTGGCCTTAACAAGAACTGTGCCTGTGGTCTTCCATTTCCACACTTTGTTCCTCACAGTGGACAATTTCTGTGATAGCTTTTTGTAGCCTTCCCCTAAACCATAATGTTGAACAATTCTTGTATTCAGGTCATTTGAGAGTTGTTTTGGGGCCCCCATAATGCCACTTCTTCAGAGTCAAAGAGAACAACAACTTGCAATTGGCTACCTTACATACCTTTTCTCATGATTGGATGCTCCTGTCTATGAAATTCAAGGCTTAATGAGCTCCACAAACTAATTGTGTTCCAATTAATCAGTGCTAGGTAGGTACAGGTATTCAAATCAACAAAATGACAAGGGCACCCAAACTTATACACCAGTCTAATTTCATTTTGATGCATATTGTACAATTTCTGTAATTTCCAATGAACTTAATTTCACTACCAAAATATTACAGTGTCCTTCAGTTTTATGATAGATCAAAATGAAATTGCTGATCCAAACACCCAATTATTTATAAATGAAAATCATGGAAATTGTCAGGGGTGCCTAAACTTTTGCAAACAACTGTATATAGCCTTTGTATAAGCAATGTCACAGAGGGCATTACAGATGCCCATTTACACCAATCAGCCATAACATTATGATTACCTGGTTAATATTGTGTAGGTCCCCTTTTGCCATCAAAACAGCCCTGACTCGTCGATGGACATGGACTCCACTAGACCTCTGAAGGTGTGCTGTGGTATCTGGCACCATGGAATTAGCAGTAGATCCTTTAAACTGCAGACCAGGAACACCCAACAAGGGCCGCAGTTTTGGAGAATCTCTGACTTGGTTGTCCAGCCATCAACATTTGGCCCTTATCAAAGTCGCTCATATCCTTACACTTGCCAATTTTCCCTACTTCTAACACATCAAGTTTGAGAACAAGATGTTCACTTGCTGCCTAAATATATCCCACCCATTGACAAATGTCATGATAACAAGATTATTTGTGTTATTCACTTCACCTGTCAGTGGTCATAATGTTATTGCTGATTGGTGTATGTCAACACAATAGATCTGACATAAACCCTCAGATAAGACAAGAGAAAAACACCAAAGAAAATAAGAAACCTTGGGAGGAGTGATTCAGAGCAGGATCTCCTTCTCCAAAGACAGTTTAACAAATGGTGTAGTCCATGGGTATGGGATGTGGCCAGTACGGTACACCCCTGTTAGGCACAGTTGAGTTCATTTGTGCTCAGCTGGTCCATGTGAGCAGCAATAATTTAATATGGAGGCCAGGAGCAGCATCTTGGACCGCTGACTTGAAGAACCAGGCAGGTTGGAGGAAAGGACAGCAGCAGCCTATATTGATCCCAAGACCTGAGAGCAGACCCCAAACCCAAGTGGGGGTGGGGTGAGGACATGATAGGAGGGGATAGAATAAAGAAGGTTTAAGAAGTATGGCAAGACTACATAAACATAACGGGGGGTGATAGCTAGTGGGTTCCCCCACCTGTTAGAAAGTTAGTGCAGCCTAACTAAATACAGCTGAAATAAAAACCTCACAATTAGGCTGACAATAGGACTGGCTGAAGACCTACATTTAAAGTCTAGGTTTAAATACTGAGACTGTGTCTGCCTCTGATTTAAACTGGAATACTTTTCCAGAGGAAAGGGGCTCTATATGAGAAAGCTCTGCTCTCTGCTGTATTTCTTTTGATTCTGGGGACCACCAAATACTGTATACAGCATCCTGAGATTGGAGTGCCCTTTAGGGCTGTAAGATATAAGGAGGTCTGTGAGATAGGATGGTGCAAGTCCATTAAGTGTTTTGTAAGATAATAACATTAGCTTAAAGTGAGCTGTTGCCTGGAATAGATCCCAGTGGAGTGCCAGAACTGGGGTGATATGGTCAGATTATCTGGTTTTGGTTCATAATCTAGCAGCACATTTTGCACTATTTGCAAATTATACATCTTCAGTTGCACTTAGAGGAAAAAGGAAAGTAAAAGGAATGTATAATAATGCTGGGTAAAACCATTTTTACCTTTCGTAATGGTATCTAAGACCATGTAAAGAGACAGATTTTCTTGTGAAACTAGAATTGACAATTCTCTTTTATCACTCACATTTATTTGGTCTGGTCTTGCAGATGGAGATTGGGCAGATGTTTAGCTGCAGAGAATAGTCCACAGACTATGACAGATACACAATGTAATCACTTTAAAATGCATGTATTAACTGCATTATACTTATAAAAACACTGTACCTTTGAAAGAATAGACTATAAATGCTTGCAACAATGATGACAAAAAAGTATTACTTTTACAACACACACACAGTTTTCAGTCAGTTCTTAAGTTGTTAGCAAGTTTTCTTTAACGTTAGCTATCTAAGTAATGTTGAATAAGTTACTGATGCTGTACACTGTAATACTCAGTGTAAAGTTAGTCAAAGTCAACCTCCGAAATGCTAACGTCATAACGTAAACACAAAAGTTTATTAAACAAAATGCCAAATAGCTATATTCCTGTATTCCTGTACTGAGTCAAGGTATTCAACTTACCGTAACTGAAAATGGATGTAGACAATTTTTCTCCATAGCTGAATGACTGTATTGCTTGATGGGAGCTGAACCATTTCGCTCGAGCGACCCCCAGGTCCAGCTAGCGCATGTGCTGCTGTACACGGCCCGAGCTCTTTTGCCATATCCCAGCCGCAAGTGATATTGCAGATTTCTGCCCGAGTCTGACTCTCAGCCGAGTGCCCCGACTCTCAGCCGGAATCGGGCCAGACCCACTGTGCTAGATGGGCAGTAGCTACAGTACGGCTATAGTAGGCGGATTGATGCTGACAGTGGAGTCTGTATCAACTAAACATTTGAATTGAATAAAAAATGCATCACTAAAGCAAATTGGAAAACAAATGCCATTTAAATTAAATGATACTGTACATAAGTGTTCAGACCTTGTTATAAATGATCTAAATGATCCTAATAGGAACTACTTGATTTGTGGCGTACTAACAGGGCAACAGTGAGAGGAGTGGTGGGGGGGTACGTTAATGTTAAACGATAACCGCACGCCTCACGACCATTTTCTTTTGCTAAAAATACTAATTAAAACATATATTTTCATAAATAAAATGTTGGTAACTGTTTAATAAGCGCATTAACACACTCCAGACTGTGCGTTGCCAGGGAATAACCGCACACCTCACCAGTGTAGAAAGCCACAAGGCCAAAGGCACACCTCACTGCGGAGGTGTGCGGTTATTCCCTGGCAACGCACAGTCTGTCGTGTGTTAATGCTTACATAATATATAAATGTTTGGAAATTGCGCAATCTGCATGAAAGAAATGCTTTGAGACAACTGTACATGTCTCCCCCTTAGGCTATCACTAGCTAGCCTTTCCTTTCCCTTGTCAATTTCCTGAAGGAACCCATCCGAACCTCACTTACTTACCTAGACCATTTAAATACAAAACACGCAAGTGTCTCAAAGTTAACTTTGATGGAAAGTGTGGAAATGTTGCTTTACACTGGTATTTAAAAGATAACATGTTAGTATTTATTTTTTAATTACAGTTTTTCTTGTTTGCTTTGATGCAGCAGTCAACTCCAACTCCACATTTTCAAAACAGTTAACACACAGGCCGAAACACTGGCACAACAAGCATAAAAAATATACATTTTGTTTGCAAAAAGTCAAAGTCAAAGTATCTTTATTAGTCTCCCTAAGGAGAAATTTGTTTTTGGATTCAGAGAGGTTACTGCAAGAGTTAGAACATGAACACACAACAAGCACAGAATTAAAACAATTAAAAACAAGTGTACAATAAACGTTTAGGCTCATCAGAGAGACGTCCTTCCTACATTCTTCTATTCTCCAATACATGCTCACATACGTTCCTACTTCCATAGGCATCCATGAAAAGTAAACATTCAATTATCCATTATTAAATAACCATACATTCATTTATAAATATGCATTCATTCCTCCATTCATCCATACATACTGCACATTCAGTCAAAGATTGGTGAATTCATGGTTGTTCATCGCTGCGCGTTAATGAGCTTGACCGAGAGAGGAACAAATGAGTGCTTATACCTGTTGTATTTGCACATAGGAACCCGGTACCTCTTTCCTAAGTTCAATAACTCAAACTCTGAAAACAGCACGTGAGAGTTATCGGCTAAAATAGTCTTGGCCTGCCTGATTGTTACCTGATCAAAAAGCTCCTGTGGGTTAAGGGGTGCAGGTGTTCCCATAATTTTCCCTGCCGTTTTAACCAGATTGAAAATCTGAGTTTTGGATTTGACTGTCAAATTCCCAAACCAGCTGGTAATACCATACCGAAGAATTGACTCTATTGTTGCTTTATAAAAGATTAACATTATGTTTTTACAGACTCCAAACACTAAAAAAGAAATGGAGACGCTGATGTGTTCTAGCACAGACATTTGTTACATGTGTAACATCCGGCCCATGGAGGGCTGGGTATTGACTTTTTCAGTTATCCTTTAGTGTCTCTTGTGTATATGTTTTGTTGCTTTCAGTGTTTACACGGTGGTTTTGTTGTTAGATTTATTCCTCATATGTCCTCATTGTTTTGCCCTGGGTGTGTGGTAGATGCCTCCCTCTTGTGCCCCTGTTGTGTATTGCATGTTCCCACCTCTCACTCCCATGTCTTGTCACATGTTTCATGTTAACCAATAGATCACGGTGTAGTTAATTCCCATGTACAGGTGTTGTTCATTGTCCTCATTTGTAAGTGTATTTAAGTTGAGTGTTTGGT
>JACXGM010037202.1:0-11171 GCA_016801145.1 Umbra pygmaea
GCTCTAATTCTTCAAGATAGCTTCAGATGGTATTCCGGGTAGATGTATAAACAGCCTCTGTCCATAAGGTGTATAAAAAATAAAAAAATAAAAATATCAAAAAGTCTAAAGAATAGTTTTGGGAAAGGAAAAGAAAAAGAACACTAAAGAAAAAGCAGAGATAGAACAGATTGCAAGCAGAGCAGAGCAGAGCAGAGCAAGGACACATCCTTCTCCTTCAGAGTCACACAAATAAGCTACCATTGATGTCGCTAGGCCTATGGGCAGGCATGGTGGCCTAGGGCAGTGGTTCTCAACTCTGGTCCTGGGGACCCACAGCCCTGCATGTCTCCCTGCTCCAACACCTAATTCAAATTAAACGGAGCTCATAAATACCTGGTAGCCTCAGTGATGACGCTATGAGACATCTAATACATGTAGGGCAATGGGTCCCCAGGACTGGAGTTGAGAACCACTGGCAAGAAGGTTCTGGGTTCCAACCCCTGTCATCCCAGGCCTTTCTGTGTGGAGTTTTCATGTTCTGCCCGTGTCTGTGTGGGTTTCCTCTGGGTGCGCCGGTTTCCCCCACCATCAAAAACAGGCAGGTTAGATACTCCAGTCAGCGCCCCTGATGAAAGCACTGGCTTAGGACTGGAGTTGGTCCCCAGGCACTCTAAATGGCTTCCCACTGCTCCCTTGAAGGATGGGTTAAATGCAGAGAATGAAATTTCGCTACATGTATATCACAATAAAGTACCTTTACCTTTACCTGATTTATTTTGTCTTTGTTGTGCAATACCGTATGGCAATTCAATATATTTTGATTGGCAGGAGTTAGTACCTGGGAAATTATGCTGCTGCTCAACACTAATACAGCATTTAGATGCTAGTAGAGGTTGTGGCCTACAATTGGTGAATACTATATATAGTGTTGTTATGCATAGTGAGAGTTGTTTTTTTCTGACATGATTAAAGTGATGATAATTTTCTTATGACGTGAATTTTTGGTAGGTTATGGTAGATAGCTAGATTATTTACATGACTTATTTACAAATTAAAAATGTATTTACAGTAGGTGCACAATTATTTGCAAGTCAGTATTTTGACCATATTATCATTATTATGCATATGTTCCAACTCCAAGCTGTATAAACTGGAATGCTTATTAGATTTAAGCAAATCAGGGGATGTGTTTTTGTTTATTGAGGGAGGGTGTGGCCTAAGGAGATCAACACCCTTTATCAAGGTGTGCATAATTATTGGACAGCTTCTGTTACTCAGATAAAATGGCCCAAAAAAGAGATTTAACCGATACACAAAAGTCAAAAGTTGCACTCTTGAAATTGCTAAGATATTGGGGAGTGATCACAGAACCTTCGATGGTTTGTTGCAAAGAGTCAACAGGGCCGCAAGAAATGTGTTTTACGAAAAAAGTCACTAATTAACTACCAAGATTTGAGAAAACACAAACGTGAAGCTAACAGGAACACATTATCCTCTAGTGCTGTCATATTCCAGAACTGTAACCTACCTGGAGTGTCCAGAAGTACAAGGTGTTCAGTGCTCAGGGACATGGCCAAAATAAGGAATGCTGAAACCTGACCACCACTGAACAACACATATGTTGAAAAGTCAAGACTGGGCCATTAAATATTTGGAGACAGATTTTTCTAAGGTTTTATGGACTGATGAGATGAGAGTGACTCTTGATGGACCAGATGGATGGGCCCGTGGCTGGATCAGTAATGGGCACAGAGCTCCACTTCAACTCTGATATAGGCTGGTATTATTAAAGGTGAGCTATTTGGACCTTTTTGTGTTGAAGATGGACTCAAACTCAACTGCTAAACTAGGGATGGGACGATTACCGGTTTCACGGTAAACAACAATAAAATGTCCGGAAGGTGAGTATTATTGTTTGAAATTTATTTATCATTAAAACCGTCTTTGATTATCGTGATTTTGAAAACTCATGGTAAATGCCTCATTTCAAACAGCCAGAATCAGTCTGACGCAGGCCCGCGCATGCAATGTTGTTTTTTGCACGAGAAGACAAGGCAGAAGGCAATGACTGCACTAGGGAGATTTTTCAGCAGTCCAAGAGGACAAAATCTGAGATGTGTTTGTATTTTGGCTATTACAAGAGTCCTGAGGGCAATTTAATCGAGGATGGGCACCCTGTCTGCAGATCTTGCAAGAGGAAAGTTGCTGCAAAAGTGGGAAACATCATATCTTCGTGACAACCAGCCACTGTTATATAGTGAATGCATAAACATTTACTTCAATACCAAAACTAACTTGGGCAAATAATTGAACAAAAATAATGATCAGAGATTAAATATTTAATTATCTCACTTGGAATTAACGCAAAGCTTCCGGAAGAAAAGTTTTACAGCAAATAGATTTGAGCCGAAACGAACAAACATGTTCAAAATATTAAGGGTGACATTTAAAGGATAATGTATTGTATTGATTCATAGTAAACTTATTACACCTATTTTTTTTATTTATACCACAGAAATAATTTCAGCTTAGTTTGAGTGGTGTTTATATTTAATATACTTAATATCATGTAAAACATATTTTATTTTGTCCTTACAGCTTTGTTTACTGAAATGTATTACTTGTGATCAGTATCAGATCAATCTTTCAGTAGCCTACCTCAAAGTAACGAACTTAACAACCCACTAATTGAGCAGTTATCTCCACGTTCTCATTCTGTGTGTCATTGGCACAGGTGTAGTGTGGGGCCATGTATTACTTTTGAAAAATTATTTCTACCCACTCAAGAGCCAGGTGTCAAGTTACTATTATTCTTTACTTTACTTGTATTGTTTATTTTTACAGGGACAATGCACAATTAAAGGTAATTGCACCAGAGTTACCCAATAGCTAATTGGCATCTGCTGTCCCTGGGCAGGTAAACAAATAACATACAATATTACATAACATACAATATTACACCACAAAGAACACTACAATACATATATCCGGTAATGTTCGATTAATTAAAAACAGTTAAATGTAAATACACGGAACTTACAATACGGTTATTAGTGGTTACATATTTGTTCCGATAGTAACCAGTGGTTAAGCTTGTTTTTAAAAATGATAAGGTTGTCACTGCTTCGGATGTTTGTAGGTAAGGAGTTCCATATCCTTACTACTCTAACCGAAAATGCTGTTTGACCAATGGCTGTCTCCCCTAGCAGATGCTCTAGTCCTACCGGCACTGCTGTTATGGGCCAGGAGTCCCCGAAGAGGAGGGGGAGCAAGATTATGGATAATTTTGTACATCAGGCTTACATCGCTGTAAAATACAAAATTATAAAAATTTTAAAAATGTAACTTCTTCAAAATGGTACAATAATGATAGTTCCTTGGTTTCTTGTCTAGAACTTTCAAAATTTGTTTATGGAGGGAGTACACAGGCTTAAGTGTGGTTGCACCTGCCTGTGACCAAGTTGTTATACAATATGACAGGTGAGGTAGCATCAAATTATGTACAACAAGTAGTGCAGCTGATGGAGACAGTTGGTGCCTGAGGCTTTTAAAATTATTTCATTTATTTATAACCCTTCTTACTTGTTTTTTAAAAGACAGTTGTTGGTCAATTATTAATCCTAAATATTTTACATGTGTCACACATTTGATTGCTTCACCATTAAATACAATGTCTGGATTCACAGAGTTGTGTTTTCGTACAGTGAAATACATGCAAACAGTCTTGCTTACATTAAGAGAAAAGCAAGACTTATTAGAAACTTCAGCCATAGCAGATGTCAATTTGCTTGCAACAAGTTCTTTAGTTCTTGCATGAACAAAAAGCACAGTATCATCAGCGTACATTTGAACGTTAACACCTGGACATACTTGAGGGAGATCATTAATATAAATACTAAATAAAATGGGTCCTAAAATAGACCCTTGAGGAACCCCTGTAGGACAGCTAGCGAAAGAAGAGCACTTATCAACCAGTCTTGTACATTGCTTCCTCTTAGTCAAATATGATTTCATCCAGGTTAAGGCAGTACCAGATAAATTAAAATTCTGATGTTTGGAAATTAAACAGTTGTGATTAACCGTGTCAAATGCCTTTGCAAGATCCAAAAACACAGCTCCAACCACACCACCTTTGTCCAGTTGACTCTTAATTTGTTAGACAAAAAACAATTAGCCGTTTCTGTAGAATGGTTCTTTCGAAAACCAAATTGCATTGGATGTAGACTCACTTCACTTTGATTTAAATGATACTATTTGATCACAAACTATTTTTTACAAAATTCATTTTTTGTCTTATTAAATCTAGCCATCATAGTATTAAAACCTTTCTCTATATCCCCAGACTGTAGAACATCATTCCAGTCCAGGTGCTTTAATTTCTCCTCAAATTGACCAACTAGGGATTTTGGTATTATTTTAAAAAACCTTTGCACTCTTGTTTATATAAAAATTGTTGTTTTGTCAACTTTCTTACAATTAAAGTCAAACTATGGTCTGACATACCGGTTACCAGATTATCACATTTTGTAATTCGTTCTGGCTTATTACTAAAGATTAAATCTGAGTTTGTGTTTATTTAGTAACCCTAGTTGGGCCAAGGATACATCCAGTTTATATTAAAATCACCTAAAAGTTCAGTTTTCAAACAGATTTATTTTAATACAGATTTAATTTTTTCATAAAACATTTTTGCAGAATTAGGCGGTCGGTATAGTCCAACCACAGTAAAAGACATTTGGGGGGATAAAACGATAGAAACAATAATACATTCTAAATCTCGTGTGGAATTTAGATGAACTTCTACACATTTAAAATGATTACGAACATAAAGAAGAAACAACAAAACTCCTCCTCCTCTACCTAATTTTCTATCTTTTCAAAAAACTTGATACCCAGGTACAGCAAAAATAGTTCTTAGTGATGACTCAGTTAGCCATAATTCTGTAAGGAAAAGAAAGTCCAAATTCGAATCCATCAGCAAACCTTCAATTTGCTCCGTCTTTGATATAATACTTCTAATATTCAAATGTCCGCCGAGCAGACCTTTGGGTTTTAGTCTTTTGTCCCACAAAACTTGAGCCTGGTTTACTGATTGAAGGAGGAGTTTAGACTTCCTTTTAGTTGTTATTCTACTCAAGGGTATGTATACAGCCGAATAGTATTTTGCAGTGTTGTAGTCAGACTTACATATCGGTTGTCATTTCTTTGATGTAAATCGGTGACATTGACAAGCTCAGATGTATCCGGTAAAAGTGGCTTCCGTTCAACTTTGCAAACTAGTCCCGGATTTGAGTGAACGTCACCTGCCATTAGAATTGTGATTAGTAGGTAGCCGGTTAGCCTGTAGCACGGGCTTGGAGATTTCATCACAGAGCGTGACCGGGCAACAGTTAGTATATTAGCCCTTCCATTGCTAAGGATATTTGAATATATAGCTTGATGACTCCACAGAGCGAAGACAACAAGGTCCAACCGCTCAACACCGCCAACGCGGCCAGACCAGCAGCAACGAAGCGAAACCAGCAGGAGTGATAATGTAAATAATCATGCCAGATCTGTACACCACATTTCCACTAATTTGCCTTAATCCAGTTCCAGTTCTCGTTTTGAAGTTTGATTTATAACAAAAAACATTCTTATTGAGATTAATCTTGTACATGTATTCAGTAGTTTGTTTGAACTGCTGGTCGCGATTCTACAGTAGACTTAATTAAGCAAAGTCTTTCGTGCGCACATAAAAATGCTGCAGGAAAAATAGAAAATAAGATACGTTAAGATGTGTTAATTTATTTCATATAATGAATATAAATAGTTTAACTGCAAATATAATTCAAAGACATTGCTGTCTAACCAAATCTAAACATTCAAACGATATGTGTGCTGGTCACCCTCACTCAGTACGCCTTACATCTGTTGCTCCCGACATCCGAAAAAAGTTTCTTCTTCACTAACACAGGGTCAACACCATCCCTTCATCTGTATACTGGTAAGATAACATTAGCCTATAGGTCAAAAAAATATTCCTGCCAGCAACTGGTAGTGTACCTAATATTAGGACTATTTTTATAGTGTATATAGATCATTGATGATACTCTGTTTGCCATCACAAAAATCTAATGATTAGCAATGAATGTAATAAACGTGTTACATGAACATGCTATTACAACAGAGTCAAATTCAGTGCATAGGTGAAAAATCATCCCGCTAACTAGCCCTTTCGTTTACTTCAGCAGATGGTAAAGCTATTGCCTAATTCTAACAAAATGATCAGTCATCAATTTATGGGGAATTCATAATGATATCAGATCGGATAGTAGGCTGTAGAACTAAATGGTAGACTATAGTAAAATAAAAAGTGCATATAGCTGCTAATTATATTTGTTTGTTGATTTTCAAGTATAAATGTTGTTGAAATGTTTTCAGTGTATCAGTTTTTTTACAGTTCCATCTCATTTTAACAAAACCCCGATAATATTGATAATCGTGATATGAAATTGTAAAAGTTTAGTTACTATAATCGTGATATGAAATTTTCATACCGTCCCATCAATATGCCAAACCTACTGCCAGTTTTTACAATACACGTTCTTCAAGCAGTGGTACAAGGAGTTGCTAGAGAAAGATAATATAATCACACTTATGTAACCTAAATCGCGAGCAGCGCTATGCAAATTTGCGCTCCCTCATGCAGAGAACCCTATCATGATGTAGACTGTCCTGCAATGCAGCGCCCACTACTCCACGTGGACCCCTCATTTTCTGCAAAAGTTAGCTGGGTGCACTGTATACAACACAACGTTTATGCATGCTGTAGGGGAGATATGGCCCGAAATCAATATATCGAACTCTGATTGTTCTTTTCAAAATGATAGCACTCGTCAATCATTACAATAATCATTGTTAATTCGTTGCATAGATAGGTAGTGGGTCCATGTTCATGTGTTGCTAAAATTAGTCTACTTTGGATAAAACTGACTCTAGTGAATGTTTTTCAAACGTAATTGTGTTTTCACATGAGACACTGACAATATATTTAAATTGTGTACAAGTTATTTGTTACAGGTTTTTAATAAAAAGTTATTAAAAACATGTTAAATGTTTTTTTGCTATCACATACTCTTATTGTTTCTTTACACATAATACAATTGCATTTGGTTACAATTCACTAGTTTTATAATGAATTAACAATGATTATTGCAATGAACTAAAAGAAGCGCTAATATTTTGAATCGAAGATTCTGAGTTTGTGTTTCCGGCATGTTGCCGAGCGAACGGTTGTTGCCTATAGGTGGGCCGACTCTGGAGTTGTTAGAAGCTACAGAATATATTGATATATTGATTTTGGACCATATTCCCCAGCCCTACATGCTGTACTGACACACCCCTTGTTTGTGGACAAGATAATAATACCAGTCCTTGTTTTTGTACATATATTTAATTATAAAATAAGCTTTTAATCCATGAGTTAATTTCTTTCAGGAAGCTAAGTAGTTCAATTTTATAATAATTTGTTTTACAAAAAACCAATGTCACCTTTACAGTGACATATCATGGGTGTTAGTTTAAAAAAAGGAACAAATAACATTTCATTGTATCATTGGTAATGTATTTATTTGACAATATATGCTAATTTTGCAATGCATTGTATATTCATACCTGAGTCACTTTGTATTTCTCCCACTGTTTCATTCTCTCTAGTCTTAAATAGGAAAATACTGAATGGGTAGTGACAGCTCTATGATGGGTATTCACAGCTTCCTTTGGTTGGCTAAAGCACCTATTTGACCCTTCTGTTGTCACTATATCAGAAGCGCCAGACACAACCAACCACAACAAATTTGTCAGTCATTTGTTTTCCTGATAACTAAAGAAAGGGGATACCTTGCCATGTAAAAAAGGAGGATATGCTGATTAGGCAAGAATGGGATGGGATAAGGGAAGGATGGGGCAGAGAGAGATTTAGAGGGAGGAGTGGGAGTGAAAGAAAAGGGGTGGGACAAGGAGTGATGAATAGGGGGAAAGTGAGAGGTAAAAGGTGGGGGCTGTACTGTAGATAGAAAGATGGAGACAGAGAGGGATAAAAAGAGTATGGGGGTGGGTGTCCCCAGATTCATGGCTTTGACATCTGTGTCCTTCGCAAATCACTGCTCAGTGTCTGTGTCACCCACCTCCCTGCTGGCCAGGCATGAATGGAGAGGGGGGTAACAAAAAATAACATCCTTGTCCCTTGGTGCTGAGCTGTGCTGGTGAATGGCGACACATTTGAGGATGAAGAGGAGGTTAATGTACTGGGGAGAATAATGAAACTGCTGAAACACACTAATGTGTGTACAGGATGGAGAAATAACACAGAGGAAAGTGCATGCACACACACACACCTGCACATGTCCATCAGGGAGTTATTTGACCAACGAGGCACAATAGGACATAAATGAAATCATGAATACAGTCACATGTAAATGTACATCGCAACACAAAAGAAGATAAAAAAATAGTAACATATTCAAATAACAAAAACATACAATAAAATACACTAACAACATAATGTGTTGCCTCTTTAGCCAACCATCAACAGAGCTTGTAAGTTACCTGTTGCTGAAACTTACTGATTTTGAATTGCATGATTATTCAAAATCATGCTTGGATTGATCTGACACCACACTGGAGAATTGGGTCTGGAACACCCCTTTTGAAAGTCGTTACTGGACTTTGATGAAAAGACATCTGACTATGAAAATTGGCAATACCTCCTCTTCTCTGACTCTTAAATCTAGGGGCCCCTCAGGGGTGTGTCTTCAACCCTCTTCTTTATTCCTTGTTCACCCATGACCGCATTGCTCTGCATAACACAAACATCATCACCATTAAGGTAAGCCTTATAACCATTAATCAGTGTTGAGGGAGAAAATATTGAGTGACCACCAGTTCTCTGGGCAAAAATTACTGGATGATGGCAGAGGTCAGATGAGTGGCCAGACTGGTTTGGGCTGATAGAAAGGCAACAGTAACTCAAATTATTTGTTACATGCAAAATATGCAGAAGAATATCTCTGCACGCACAACACATCGAACCTTAAAGCAAACTACAGCAGCAGAAGAACACACCCGGTGCAACTCTTGTCAATTAAGAACAGGAAACTGAGACAAAATTTTGCACGAGCCCACCAAATTTGGACAATAGGAGATTGCCAACTCTGATGAGTCTCGATATGTGCTGTGACATTCAGATGGTAGGATCGTGTGGATCCATCCTGACTTGTTTAAAAAATCCAGGCTGATGGTGGTGGTGTAATGGTGAAGGGGATACGTTCTTGGTTAACTTTGGGCCCCTTAGTTCCAACTGAGCATTGTTTAAATGCAACAGCCTACCTGAGCATTGGTGCTGACCATGTCCATCCCTGTGCTGGATGTTATTATTCTGTCCACCAGGTGGCAATATACAAAGGGCATGTCAGATAATCTACCTTTTTGCCAATACAATTTTTTGGTTGCGATTTAGAGAGAGGAAGCTATTTGCTATTTCACTGTTGCATGTGTAGGAGTTCTACAATTCATAAGCTAATCTTTCTTCATATTTCGTTGTTTTTGCTACAAGGTGTACAGCCTGTTTATCAGAGAGAATCCCAAAGAGATGTTATTCAATAACGTTGGTATTGGAATATTTTGTACACATTTTTTGCAATGCGAGTTAAGTGAAGCATGCATGGTTTGTATGGTGAGCATGATATCCCCAGATTTTATGTAAGTAAGTTAAATATGTTTGTTGTTTTTCATGTATATAAATATTCTTAGAATGGATACATATTTAACTTTAAAATGTTCCATGATCTGATTTTAATGTCCTCATAATTCATTTGTTACATACAAAATTGATTTGTAGCTGTTTTAGTTTGACTAAGCTGTCTTCTTGTGTATTTCCTTCAGTTTTACTCTGTCTACATTTGCACAAAGCGTCAATAAACGCTGTTCAGCTGAGTCAATTCTTGTGTGATTGATGGAAGAGTTTTCTATCTGCATTGCTGTGCTCAGGACACAGATATCCTTTTTTTTCACAGATATCCCCACAGCACCGAGGTGTAGCGGGCTAGATCGGTTGCGATTACGGTGACCTTTTTCAGAGTCAGTAGTCATAAGTTCTAGACCCGCTCAGGACCATCTCTTTTTTTTCTCATCTTGTTTATAGAAAATGCATTCAAATTGTATTTTTATTAATTATGATAACTAGTTAGTTATAAACTCCCATTACCTGGTCATTTAGGTTTTACTTATTGACTGTAGGCCTATTTAAATATATATTTTTTTTATTCAGCAACATAGGCCTATGCTTACAAAGGTATACTGTAGGTAATTAAATATATATTTTTATCTGTCACCCTGTGTGCTGACCAGACCGGACTGAGATTATGAAGAAGTTGGCAGAGAAAAGTGTGCATCAATTTTGTAGAAAGGTGACACTTTAAATATCCCCTCGGCCAGACCAGGCTCTGATGGCCAATTAGCTATAGTTATTGTTAAAAAAAAAAACACATGCTGATTACATAAAACTATTCCCTAACAAAAAATGTGTTGTTCAATGTGTTACTGTAGCTCAAAAGCAAGTTTAGTAAAGTCTAGGGATGGGCCAAAACCATTTATATGGAACGAGTACAAGTACAGACTATTTAATTTTGGGTACTTGCCAATACGAGTACCCGATACAAGTACTTTTAATAACTATGCCAAATGTCTTATCAAGCTAATCTGCTATTTCTTAGATGTTGATCAGCCAATTCATATATAGGCTACAAAAGTAAATATTCCTACAAATCCAGAAAAACTATTTGCATTGCAGGTCAAGAATTTCTAATATTTATTACACATGTCAATAGTTTTACGTCTCCTTCCCTAATGAGATAAAATGAGAGAAACACCTTTGTGAAAGCGAATGCAAAAGTAGCATGTTTGTGTTTGCATTTGCACTAATCATTGCAGATATTTAGTATAGAATGAGAATGTCTGTTTGAAGTGACTTTCTCCAAACAGGGATAATGACCTAATCAAATAATATTTTGTTAAGATATTTGATTGATTTATTATAATCTGTACATAATTATAGCTATATATATTGTATAACTGTAATCTATTGAAAAAAATGTAAATAGGCTACATCGTATTTCCTTTAAATTATATTTCTTAATGTTAGTATGTCC
>JACXGM010037204.1:0-11171 GCA_016801145.1 Umbra pygmaea
TCTGATCAGTCTTCTCCTTGTATGAGCTGAAAGTTTAGAGGGACGGCCGGGTCTTGGTAGATTTGCAGTGGTCTGATACTCCTTCCATTTCAATATTATCGCTTGCACAGTGCTCCTTGGGATGTTTAAAGCTTGGGAAATCTTTCTGTATCCAAATCCGGCTTTAAACTTCTCCACAACAGTATCTCGGACCTGCCTAGTGTGTTCCTTGTTCTTCATGATGCTCTCTGTGCTTTCAACGGACCTCTGAGCAGGTGATCACAGAGCAGGTGCATTTATACGGAGACTTGATGACACACAGGTGGATTCTATTTATCATCATTAGCCATTTAGGTCAACATTGGATCATTCAGAGATCCTCACTGAACTTCTGGAGAGAGTTTGCTACACTGAAAGTAAAGGGGCAGAATAATCTTGCTCGCCCAATTTGTCAGTTTTTTATTTGTTAAAAAAGTTTGAAATATCTAATATATTTTGTTCCACTTCATGATTGTGTCCCACTTGTTGTTGCTTTTTCACAAAAAAATACAGTTTTATATCTTTATGTTTGAAGCCTGAAATGTGGCAAAAGGTTGAAATGTTCAAGGGGGCCAAATACTTTCGCAAGGCACTGTAGCTTATTGGTCTAATACCAGCAAAACTTAAATGGTGTTTTATTCCCTTCAGCAATGTGCACAATGCAATCACTGTATCTGATTATGTACATTATCTATGAGACCCAGATCTTTCTCACTGTATCTGACTATGTACATTATCTATGAGACCCAGATCTTTCTCACCGTATCTGATTATGTACATAATCTATGAGACCCAGATCTTCTTCATACATGTCTGCCTCCCTCAAACACATTCCTTTCAATGACCTCTGACCTTTCCAATGTTAAAGGTCAACTGTCCATCCTTCATTTCAATCTTCTTGAAATCAGCTTCACCATCCTCGATCTCGATTCCATCCTTGTACCATCTGATCTCTGTGTCAGGTTTGATGTTTCCAATCTAAAAAGAGAAACAGAATCTCTGAGAGGTTAAAGGAGTAAATGGTCATTGCTCTAGACACCCTCTTGAACAATACTTAGATACTGACAGAACCATCAGATCATCAACCTCACTGAATGAGCATTTGTCAGAGCTGCTCTAAAACCACATTAATCTTAACTCGGCTGGACGTGCCTGGAACACATCCCTAGGGAGGGTGCGCAGTGGGCATTCTTACGAGATGCCCGAACCATAGAAACTGGCTCCTTTCCATGATTCTCTCAGATGACTGAGCTTCTCACCCTTTCCCTAAGGAAGATGCCAGCCACTTCCCTGAGAATACCCATTTCAGCCGCTTGTACACGCAATCTCATTCTTTCAGTCATGACCCAGCCTTCACGACCATAGGTGAGGGTAGGAACAAAGATTGACCGGTAGATCGAGAGCTTTACCTTTCTGGCTCAGCTCTCCTTTTGTCACAATGGTGCGGTAAAGCGAATGCATCACCGCCCCAGCTGCTCTGATTCTTCGGCCAATCCCATGCTCCATTATCAATTTACGCTGCCCCAGACATGTCCCCAGGTAGTCAGAACACTGCGACCAGGATGAACCCTGGCCGCAAGCGGAGGCACAGAAATCTTAACCTGACTCCGCCAGATTGATTGCTTCGCATTTGCTCTGCATATTCATCGGGGAACCTTCCGATGAAGAATGGTTAGGAAGGGGTGAAAATACTGGTTATCTGAATGGATAAACCATTTGTTTATCACCACATATGTTGGTGATAGATGGGCCAAATCAACCAATCTGAGAACTTGCGCGATAGCTACGCTCATCTCATACGTGGAAGCCGCAATATTGTTTAGACTGAACAGTCGCTTCTCATTGCGTCACACCCTAACCTGCCTCAAACCAATGCTGAATGGTCAGTTGTTTGGCAAACGGCTCCAAATTTTCTCTATCTCAAGATGCCAGACTGAACTGCAAGTGGAAAACTGGAGCTTGCGAGATCAGGTTGGGCCCACAAGGCTATAGAAATCTACCATAATTGTTGAACTCTACCATCGTAGAAACATTCTGTTATAGAACCTTACCGTGGCCTTCAGCAGCACATTACATTCTGGGCTGACCTCGAAATCAAGATACTCCACAAAGTGAGGACCTGAGAAAGATAATGAATTGCGTTATTGATGATAATGGACCTTAGAGTAGGGCGACTCAAATCCTACCCTACCAAGTGCCTGCTGGTTCTGTTCTACCTCATCACCCTCCTGGTGTACCAGGCATCAAAATGTTCCAGATTAGAATGTTGTAATGAACATGTGCTTTCTTTAACAGGGGGAACTTGTGGGTGCTGCAGGATTTCAGTCCTTCACGGCGTAGTGTGTTAGCAATTGTTTTCTTGGTGACTATGGTCCCAGCTGCCTTGAGATTATTGACAAGATCCCCCCATGTAGTTTTGGGCTAATTCCTCACCATTCTTATGATCATTGCAACTCCACAAGGTGAGATCTTTCATGGAGACCCAGACCGAGGGAGATTGACAGCTATTTTGTGTTTCTTAAATGTGTGTATAATCACACCAACTGTTTTCACCTTCTCACCAAGCTGCTTGGCGATGGTCTTGTAGCCCATTCCAGCCTTGGTCTACTATATTGTCCCTGACATCCCTGGACAGCTCTTTGGTTTTGGCCATGGTGGAGAGTTTGGAATCTGATTGATTGCTTCCGTGAACAGGTGTCTTTTATACAGGTAACAAGCTGACATTAGGAGCCCTCCCTTTAAGGATACAATATTTTTTCCCTTCACTGTAGCAAGGAATGAAATTTTAATGTTTTGATGCTAAAATATTAGTGCCCGTCTCACTACCATTCAAAAGGTGATTTGACCGAAACCAAAAATACGGAAAATCTTAAGTGGCGTTTCCATCCTAATTATAGTTTTAAACAAAAGTTTGACTCGGGTACATTAAAAAAAGACCTTAGGTTGCATTTTGGCGAGAGTTACGCTTTACTAGACATCACTTTACAGTAAAATTAATAGACATAACTTTGCAGCAACATTATTATACATAATGTTACAGTAACATTACTAGACATAACATTACAGTAACATTAATAGACATCAAAGGCCATGTACAGACCTTGTCTTCTGATCCATTCAGCGTGTTCAAACTGTGATTTCTTCTGAAGTTCTCTGAATTCTGCAAGAGGTTATAAACATTTCCAAATGTCACCAATATAAAAGTAAATCACTAGGCAGTTTGAGTTTCAGTTAGTTAAACAGAAGGTAAAACACAATCAGGAAATAATCAGACAAAATTCATAAAACAACACTGGTCTCTTCATAAAACAACATTAGTCTCATAAAACAACACTAGTCTCATAAAACAAGCCTTGTCTCTTCATAAAACCACACTAGTCTC
Source organism: Umbra pygmaea (assembly GCA_016801145.1). Classification (NCBI taxonomy): domain Eukaryota; kingdom Metazoa; phylum Chordata; class Actinopteri; order Esociformes; family Umbridae; genus Umbra; species Umbra pygmaea. The sequence continues at coordinate 3,401 of JACXGM010037204.1, forward strand.
ATCATAAAATCACTGGTCTCTTCATGCAACAAAAATTGCTTTCTACATAAAACAACAGTTGTTATCATAAAACAACACTGTTCTCATAAAAAACAGCACTGATCTCTTTATAAATCAACACTGGTACATGTATTAATTTATTTTCTAAGTGTAATATGACTTTGCTAGTAGGTGCACTAATCAAGGAAATTAGGAAAATTTAATTTTTCAACATTAAGACATGCCTTTTATGAACATTCTGGCAGAACTTCATTCTAGAGCCAGAGAAAAGAGCTGTGACATACATGTGAACGAACCAATGAACAGACAGAAATTGTTCCATTGTCTCTCAGTGGGGGATAACAACACTGTTCTCTTCAACACTACCAATGGAGTTGCAGAACATAGATCATGGTAGCTGTGATGTCATCTCCTAACCTTCTCCAATCAGCACAAGGCTGGTTGATCCCTTGGCCTTCCCGTCAACAAGGTTAAAGGTGAACGTTCCCTCATCGGTGACTGTCAAAGAGTCCATGAACATCTCAATGATCCCTGTGTTCTTGTCAAAGTTCATTGTGTATTTCTGGAAGGGAAAGATGACAAATAAATACACACTTTAAAGACTGAATGGTCAAGGTATTATGTGGTTTCTGTGAGAGTGTCTGTGCTTGGTTTCCTGTGTCTATGTTCTGACTGTGATGTCTGTAGTTCTGTCATTACATTTCCGCTCTCAACGATGACGTCATTGAAGACGTACTCCACGTGACAGTCGGGGCTGAACTTCTCAACCTGGGTCCAGAACCTAACACGACCCTTCTCCAACAGATCCATGGCCATTTCAGTCTTGAAGGGAATAACTGAAAGGAGGTGAGAGAGAGAAGAATGACTTCTGTCAGTAGCTAGAGGACTTCTGTCTGTTACTAGAGGACTTCTGTCTGTAACTAGAGGACATATGTCTGTAGCTAGAAGACTTCTGTCTGTAGCTAAATAACATCTGTCTGTAACTAGAGGACTTTTGTTTGTAGCTAGAGGACATGTGTCTGTAGCTAGAAGACTTCTGTCTGTAGCTAGAAGACTTCTGTCTGTAGCTAGAAGACTTCTGTCTTTAGCTAGATGACATCTGTCTGTAGCTATAGGATGTCTGTCTGTAGATAAAGGACGTCCATCTGTAGCTAGAGGACATATGTCTGTAGCTAGAGAAATGATGACTATATCTAGATTACTTCTGTATGTAGCAATAGAAAGTATGTCTGTAGTTAGAGAACTTCTGTCTGAATCTAGAAAACTTCTGTAATTTGGGAATATCTGTCTGTAGCTAGCAGGCGTCAGTTTGTAGCTAGAGCAATTATTTCTGTTTGTAGCTAGAGGACTTTGTCTTTAGCTAGAGAAATGATGAGGTTTTCTGTACTCTACGTATGTATCTAGAAAAGTACACCAATCAGCCATAACATTATGACCACTTTCTATTATTGTCCCCCTTTTGCCGCCTAAACAGCAGCCCCATACGAAACAAACTGTGATGCACTCTGTGTTCTGACAACTTTCAGCATCAATTTTTAGCAATTTGAGCTACAGTAGCTCGTCTGTTGGATCGGACCACACAGGCCAGCCTTCGCTCCACATGTGCGTCAATGAGCCTTGGTCATTTCAAAAAATTTCACTGACAAAGTAATGTATTGTTAAAAATATTATAACTTTATTCACGTTATGTTTGACGGTTAATAATAATAATAATAATACTTTATTTTTATATAGCGCCTTTAAAGTAGCTCCTCAAGGCGCTTTACATAGTAAAACAAACATTTTAAACACGACCAAAACAGGAATAATAAAAATAAAAAATCAAGTAAAAGCTAACCTAAAAAAATTGTTTTTAAATGAGATATTAAAAGACTTAGTGTCTGTGCATCTCTAATATATGGAGGGAGTGCATTCCAAAGCCTAGGAGCATGGGAAGAGAAAGCCCTGTCCCCCACAGTGTGCAATCGAGTCTGTGGGACTGTCAACAGACCAGCTTGTGAGGGGCGTAAATGATGCTTTGGTGTGTATGGGATTAAAAGTGCAGACAGATACTGAGGGGCCAAACCATGCAGCCTTATATGTGAGCATAAGGATTTTAAAATCAACTCGGAACCTGACCGGGAGCCAGTGCAAAGACTTTAAAATCGGTGTAATATGCTAATTTCTCCTGACTCCAGTCAGGATCCTAGCAGCAGAATTTTGTACACATTGATGTTTGTTAAGTGTGGTTTTAGGAGCACCAGCAAGAAGTGCATTGCAGTAGTTAATGCGGGAAAAGACAAAGGTATTAATAAGCCTTTCAGCTACAGAAAGGGATAACATAGAACGTAGTCTGGCAATATTTCTGAGATGAAAATACGAGCTCCTAACAGCAAACCTCACATGAGGGTCAAAGGACAGACCAGAATCAAATATCACTCCCAAGTTTTTTAATTTAGTTTGAGCCTCCAAGTCAGAGCCATCCACGTTTACATTCAGAGAACCAGCTTTACGAAGCTGCTGAGAGGTGCCAATGAGCAAGACCTCAGTCTTATCACTATTTAGACACAAAAAGATTTGTGACATCCATGTTTTTATCTCAGAAATACAGTATGTTAAAAAAGGAACATCCAAATATTGACCAGGCTTAGAGTGAATATAAATTTGAGTGTCATCTGCATAAAAATGATAATTTAGCCCAAGTGATCATAGAAGCAATCCAAGTGGAAATATGTAAATGCTAAAAATTAAAGGGCCCAAAATTGAACCTTGAGGAACACCCGTACGGACAGACCCGATCTCAGACCTGGAACCACTCATACAGACAAACTGTTGGTGTTCAGAGAGATAAGATCGAAACCAAGTTAAAACAATATCAGCAACACCAAAGACAGTTTTCAAACGGTCGAGTAGAAGATTGTGATTGACAGTATCAAAAGCGGCAATCAGATCAACAAGGATGAGAATAGAAAGAGAACCAGAATCTGAGGCTATTAACAGACCATTGGTGATCTTGACCAAGCCGTCTCAGTACTGTGAAATTTTCGAAAACCAGACTGAAGGGGCTCAAAAAGATTATTTACTATGAGATGACTGTGTAGCTGCAAAGCCACTTCTAGAACTTTTGCAAGAAATGGAAGATTTGATATAGGGCGATAGTTATTTAAATCATCCATATCTGCATCATGCTTCTTAGGAACAGGTGTTACAGCAGCAGTTTTTAATGCTGCTGGTACAACACTAGTGCGCAAAGATCCATTAACAATTCCAAGGACAGCAGGGCACAGTGAATCAAAACAAGTTTTAAACAAGCTTGTAGGGAGCGGATCAAGTAAGCAAGTGGTAACTTTCATGCGTGATAGCTGCTCAGAGTCAATTTCGGAAAAGGTAGTAAAGGATGTGCTAGAGAAGCTAGACAGGCATAGTGCAGAAGAAGAAACAGGTGTTGCATGAATGATTATATAAACATTGTCAATTTTAGAGCTAAAGACATTTAGGAAATCATTACACAACTGTTTTAAAACAGGCAGAGATGAACAGACATTAACTTTGAGAAGTCTGTTTATAGTTTGAAAGAGATGCCTAGGGTTACTTTGATTGTTGTTTATAATCTGAGAAAAATAAACAGGTCTAGCAGACTTAATTGCAGATCTATATTCCCCCAGGTGGTCTTTCCAAGCTTGATAAAATACATTCAAGCCTGAATCACGCCACTTGCTCTCCAATTTAGGGCAAGCTGCTTTCCTAAGATGCAGGTCCTCATTATACCAGGGGGCAGAACGAGTAAAAAAGACTCAAGGCGTGACTTCAAGGGAGCAAAAGAATCCAAATTAAAAGCAAGAACAGTATTCAAATGTAAAATGTCATCTTCAAGGGAAGCTGACGGCAGACCACTGAGAGAGGAAACAACAGAGTCTGCAAAATCTGACGGATTAATTGATTTCCATTTACGGTATTTAACAGAGTGTGAGGTAGACATACAAGGAAGCGGCAGTTCCAGATTAAAAAAGATTGCCAGATGATTAGAGAGACCAATATCAGATGAAGACAGCTGTGATACAATTGCATCATTTGCAATCACAAGATCTAATGTATGACCTTTGTTATGTGTTGGTCCACTGATAAACTGTTTTAGATTAAAACAGTCCAATAAATGTAGGAAGTCCTTTGTCATCGCGCAGTCATTTTGGTCAATGTGTATGTTGAAATCCCCTAAAATAAGGATTCTCTTAAATTTAAAACACAGCATTGACAACAAGTCAGCAAACTCAGACATAAAAGCTTCATTTGCCTCTGGTGGTCGATAGACAGTAGCGATGGTAACTGCCTTTGGAGCAGAAATATTCAAAACAAGGCATTCAAATGATGAGAACTGTGGTACACACACAGTGCTGATTTTAAATTGCAGATTATGAACCACAATAATTCCCCCACCTCGACCAGTAAATCGCGGGAGATCAAACAGTCCATACCCCTCGGGAGTGATCTGGTTGAAGAGGAGACCGTCATGTTGTTTATGCCAAGTTTCAGTTAAAAACAATAAGTCCAATTTTCGCTCTGTGATAATATCCGATATAAGCAGGGCTTTATTGTTTTACGGAGCGTGCATTGAATAACGCAACATTTACAGGGCCCTGGTACACCGCAGAAGGCAACTCCGAACGAACGAGCAGGGATAGATTACTCAAGTCTGCACCAATGTGACACGCTCTTTTTGCCAGGCGCCGACACACAGGCACGCAGATGGTACTAGAGGACGAAAGGTCATAACTGCACCCAGAACTCCGATGTATGTAGCATCTTTGTCTCAGCAGGCCAACGTTTCGGCAAAGAAAATAAGCATCTTTTTGTAAATAGTAGTTGTGTTTTAAGTTCAGCAGCTGGTGTGCGGTGTACCTCAAAGCCATGTTTCGTGAGTCCGGGACAGCAACAGTTCTACAGCAGAGATCAAAGTAAGGCCACAAGGTAAATTCTTCCAATTAGGCTCCAGAATCCTCCAGAGAACACAGGCAGATAAAAGCAATGTAAAATAGTCCCGCAACATTGCAAAAAGTAATAAACTAAAACAGCAGGATGAAAACCTGCATCAGTATTTAATAACCAAACAAAAAGTGCAAGTCCTGCAAGGAGCGGCAGCCAAAGCGCGCCAGCGTACCCCGGAAAAAGTAATCCAAAATGGTTACGGTCATGGTTATATTCAGTGCATATGCATGGTGTCTCTGTTTTGGGTTTCTGTGTGTGCGTGCGTGTGTGCGCGGTTCCCTGGAACTTACACCAACTAGCGCAGTCAAAGTTTATATGACGCCATTGACGGAAGACAAAATGAAACGTCCCGTGTCTTTGAATTATATTACAAATTCCTCTGGATTTGAAAGTTGGTGGAAACATTTAGGATAATGTAAGTACACAACTAAAAAATATATATAATATAGGTATAGTGATACTTGCTTTTTTAATATAAAGTACACCTGTTGTTATTGTTTTGGAAAACTACATATTGTACCTTTAAGCTTGGCCATTTTTCCTGTTTCTAACATATCAACTTTGGGGACAAAGTGAAGGAGAAATAAAGGGCAAGCATAAGAAAAATGGGCATAAAAATGTTCACCTACTGCTATCAGGTGCTCTGCAAGCAGTAACCGCTGGTGTCCCCCAGAGGATGGTTACAGGCCTGCCCTCCTCCCTCTACACCAAGCCACATTGTTCTGCACTACCCTAATTTGGCACCTTAACCTCAACAATACAGAGCTGTTATTCATGTCCTCTCCAAGACAACACACTATCCTACATCCTACATTACCAAACATCAAGGTGGTGACTTCCTCCTGCATGTTCATGCTCTACAACATTTCTTACAGAAGGAGATGTGCAGGTTCTCATTCAGGCTCATCATCAAGTTCGGTCTACAGAGATCATTTTTATAGCAAACAACTCTAAGAAAAGAAGTTCAAGACACATAAAGGGATAAACTGCAAGATAACCACAGGGGAACTTGTTTACTATATTAAAAACAGTGGGGAACTTGTTTTTAGCATAAAATATTTACTAAGGAACTTTTGTTTGCTGTTGGGTACTCACTGGGGAACTTGTGTTCATGGCTGAGGTCCAGGAGATGCTTGAGACCTGTAAAAAACATCAACAGTGTCATCAATGGCAACAAAATGACAATTAGAGTCGTGGTCAAAAGTTCTTAGAATGCACAAGTATTGGTCTCCACAACATTTGCTGCTTCAGTGTTCTTAGATCTTTTTGTCAGTAGTTACTATGATACACTGAAGTATAATTACAAGCATTCTGTTTAGTCAGTTGTTACTAAGTTATACTGAAGTATAAATACAAGCATTATGTTTAGTCAGTAGTTACTATGGTATACTGAAGTATAATTACAAGCATTCCATAAGTGTCAAGAGCTTCTATTGACAATTATACAAAGTTTATGCAAAGAGTCAATATTTGCAGTGTTGACCCTCATCCTGACTGATGGCAGCACCATTCTTGCATGATCAATGCTTGGAGTTCATCAGAATTTGTGGGCTTTTATTTGTCCACACGCCACTTGAGTATCGACCACAAGTTCTCACTGGGATTAAGGTCTGGGGAGTTTCCTGGCCATGGACCAAAAATGTAAATGTTTTGTTCCTGGGGCCACTTAGATATCACTTTTGCCTCATGGCAAGGTGCTACATCATGCTGAAAAAGGCATTGGTCATCACCAAACTGTTCTTGGATGGTTGGGAGAAGTTGCTCTCGAAGGATGTGTTGGTACCATTCTTTATTCATGTCTGTGTTCTTAAGCTAAATTTTGAGTGAGCCCACTCCCTTGGCTGAGAAGCAACCCGACATATAAATGGTCTCAGGATGCTTTACTGTTGGTATGACACAGAACTGATGGAAGTGCTCACCTTGTCTTCTCAGGACAAGGTGTTTTTAGGATGGCCCAAACAATCGCAAAGGGGATTCATCAGGGAAGATGACTTTACCCCAGTCCTCAGCGGTCCAATCCCGGTACCTTTTGCAGAATATCAGTCTGTCCCTGATGTATTTCCTGGAGAGAATTGACTTCTTTGCTGCCCTTACTAACACCTGGCCTTCTTCCAAAGGTCTTTGCACTCACACCTGCCTGCTGCCATTTCTAAACAGGCTCTGCACTGATGGTTTCCTGATGCTGTAGCTGAATCAACTTTAGGAGACGGTCCTGGCACTAAATGGTTGATTGAGTTGCAATCTTCTAGCAGCTTTATCCTTGCCTGTGAAGCGCTTTTTGTGCAAAGCAATGATGACGGCACGTGTTTCCTTGCAGGTAACCATGGTTGACAGAGGAAGAACAATAATTTCAAGCAGCACCCTCCTTTTAAAGCTTCCAGTTTGTTATTCTAACTCAATCAGTCTGACAGAGTGATCTCCAGCCTTGTCCTCATCAACACTCTCACCTGTGTTAACAACACAATCACTGACATGATGGCAGCTGGTCATTTTGTGGCAGGGCTGAAATACAGTGGACATGTTTTTTTGGGGGATTAAGTTCATTTTCATGCCAAAGAGGGTCTTTGCAATTCATTGCGATTCATCTGATCACTTTTCATGACATTCTGTAGTATATACAAATTGCCATCATCAACACTGGTAGCAGACTTTGTGAAAATTAGCATTTGTGACATTCTCAACACTTTTGGCCACGACTGTATAAACATAAATATTATGGCTATGACCTCCAACACATCTTTCACACCTTCTGGATGTGGGTGCCTGCAGTTACCAAACCCACCCTCTGTCCAAACCCACCCTCTGTCCA